>PVIJ01000869.1:122553-240302 GCA_004024925.1 Scalopus aquaticus
GTGACGCGAGTTCGACGCCCAGCCGGGGAGAATCCCACATGGTGCAGCAGACCTCTCCTGCCTCGCCCGCTGCTCCCCTCAGCAGTGTATTTCTGATCTGCCTGTTCTGCTCCCCACTCTCTCTGGTGAGCCTTCTCGCCACTCCATGCCTCTGGCCTGTACCCCAGCTTAAATAAATAAATCTTTAAAAAAAAAAAAAAAAAAATCTGGAGAGACAGGTAAATGCAGATAATCCCAGCTGGGATCAGCTCATTTAGAACAGACACTGTTGAGCCAAAAAATGGTAGGAGCGTTATGATGGTAGTTTTGATGAATTTCTGGAGGTGGCATGTAGTCTAAAAGAGAATGATACTCCTGGGTGCTGTAATCTTAGGGGCAGTGGGTTTTACCTCTGGGAACTGCTTCAGGTTCTCATGGTGACGTGCCAAGAAAACAATCACCTTATGTCTCTGCTGTGGAGGGGTAACTAACCATCCTGAAATACACCTAGAGGGTCCTTTATAACAAAAGACTATCCTCTAATGAAAAAGATTTTCCAGAATCTTATTTCACCTGGGGAAGGCATTTTTCTGTTTCCAGTCTCCTCTAACCTCCTTGTCTCAGCTAAAAAAAAAAAAAAAAAGAGGAGCAAAGAAACACTTGCAAAGACAGCAATAAGAGATGCAGATCCATGAAAAGACTAAAAAAATTCAATCATAAGACTAGAGAATCCTTCTTTGCCCCATTATTTACCACCACATCAACAGGGCTCCAGTATAGTAACAGTATATTACAAATGAAAAGGTTTAAAGATTCAGTCTCTATTTAAGAAGAGTTTGCAGGGAAGCCCAAAGCCAGCAGGGGAAACAAAACCAAAGGAGGAATTTGAAGCCATTGGCACCTAATGTTTGCTATAACATTAAACACAACCCAATTGTTAGCCATATTAAGGTAAAACCTAATTTATTTACTTTATGTTTTATTTACTTTAGTTCCTATTGAATGCCTGTTTACTTTAGTTCCTATCACCCAATATATCATGTCTGCCTTTCAACAAAAATTTACAAAATACGCTAAAAGGCAAGAATAAACATAGCCAGAAGTGGCAAAGCAAATATCAGAACCAGATTAAAACATACTGCAGATTACAAAATGATTAGATAGTACATTTAAAATAACTATGATTAATATTATAAAGGCTCTAGTTGAAAAAGTAGACATGTAAGAACCATGGGTAATATAGGCAGAGAGTGGGAACCTTACAGAATAACAAAAAGAAAACGCTAGACTTATTAAAACAGTGAAACACTGGGCAATTCCTATAAGACTTGGGCACACAGAATCCCAGGAGAAAGTGTGCTTTGAGTGGGCAGCTTATCTCCCAAAAGGAAGGGGAGAGAAGGAACTGAGCTACTGTAGCAGCATTCCTGGGGGGCAGCAGATAGGGAGAGGGAGAGGCCACGCTGCTCCTCCAAATAGCAGAAAAACAGATTAGAAGTGAAGAAGTTTCTCCCAGCATTGTGTTTGAAAGCAACTGCTGACTACAGCATGAAGGGTGGACTGAAAAGTAGGAAGATGAATTAGAAGGCTAGTGCCAGGGGAACAAAGATTACAACACTGACATCCTCAGTCAGTTTATTCTTATTCCTGATGCTGTGGACTGAACCGTGTCCCCCAGACCCCAGATTCATATACAAATGCTATATCCCCCTCAGCGTGACTGTATTTGGAGATAGGGTTTTTAGGAAGTAATTAAAGTTAAATGAGGACATAGGGTAGTTTATCTTGGAAGGGCTTATATTTCTGTAGCACAGAATCTACTGATGACCACCTTCTCCACAAAAATACTTGAAAAATATTCAGGATTGTTCCTGATAAACCAAAAGATAAACAGAATATTGTTCTCCGTAGTAATGATTTTTTAACTTCCCTTTGAAATATTACCCCATGACACATTCTTATAGAATAACTATAGAGTAAACAAAAAAATGAGACTCACCCAAATCTTACCATCCAGAGATAACCATATCAGTATCTCGTATATCATACAAGATTTGTATATCATGCAAATGCAGACATGTATGCTTTATGAAAATAGTGTCATATCCTTTGTTCTTGCACCACCTGTTCCCCTTCTACAATTTATCAGGCTATTTGTGAACATTTCAGGCCAGTATTCTTCTACACAACATTGTCAATGGCCGGCAACCACAAACTCTCAGAGGTATATAAGAATAAACATTTGTTTAAGTTTACAAGTTTGCAGGGGTGTAGGTGATCTGGGCTCTGGGTTTGTGGGGATTCAGCTGCTGTGGGCCCAGCTTGACTGTTCTTGGTCTCCCTCGGATGCCTGTGCAATCAGCTGCCAGCTACTGGTTGGCTGAAGAGTCCTCCCCATTTTAATGTACTCATTAGCACTGGCTGCATACTGGTTCTTCTAGAAAGGTTACAATTGGCCAACGGGGGCAACTCCATTTGTTCAAGGTGAGTTATACTCCCAGAGGCTAGTGTGGGCATATTCTCACAACTCTTCAGAGGCGCAAGGGCTAAGCAGAAACGTGCAAACACTTTGCAAGTCTCCACTGGTGTGATATTTGTTCACATCCTGTTGTGGCCAACTCAAGCCATGAGGTGAGGGCACAGAATGGAGGCTGAGCACAATCTTGGGGCAAATCGTGTGGATACAGGGAGGGTGGAGAATTTGGGACTTTTTTTTTACAATAAATTCTTGCATCAATATCTGTGTCATCTGATTATTGTGTGGAACAAATTCCTAGAGTTAGCATAGTGAGGTGAAAGTTACATACTTTTCTGAAGACTGAAGGCAAACCACCTCATTTTTTTCCTGGAAAGGTGTATTGTTGTACATCCCCATTAGCGGTAAATGAAAGAGCATATTTCTTTATGACCATGATTATAGAAACAATATGCAAACTGGGGACACTCTAGGGAGATAAGTTTAAGTGACATGATGTGCCCCAAAGTTTCATAGACCTAAACAAGAGAAAATAAGGGTAACCTGGAAGCCCCAGGAGAGGTACCTAATGTGGTCTTTGGAAACGTATGCCCTTTTATTGCCCTTAGGTGTATTGGAAAACTCTGGGACAATATTGAGGACAGAGAAGGTGACTATATATCTTAGTTTGCGTGGAAATATCTCGGCTTACCCCGATGTTCCGGTTCAATTTTTAAGAGTGTCCCTTTTCATTTTCAGAAGTTTTCCATTTTGGATTATAGATTATATGATCCCCACATCAAGAATGCCCCCAGCTTCCCTTTGATCCTAAACTCCTTCATTTATGCAACTCATGTTTTTTGGGGGGTTTTGTTCTGAAAGGTGACTATATGCCCAGTTCTATGTGAGGCACTTGAGAATACTGTAGTGAGCAAAGTCTGAAGCAGTCCCTGCCCTGATCATGCTTTCAGTCTGGGCGTGGAGAGATGATTAAAGAAATAATTACACAAATCAATGTAGGCCTGAAGCTGTGGTGGTTGTTGCAAGGAGAGGGCCATGGTGCTAAGACCTTTTATCTTGTAGGGAGAACTGATCTCATCACAGAAGACCAGGAAGAACCCAAGAGGAAGTAATAGTTTAGCTGAGATTGGAAGGACAAGTTGGATCGAGCTAGGGGAAGGCATTCCTGGGGCAGGTAAGAGCATGTACAAACCTGCCTTAGAAGGAAGAGGGTACAGAGAGGACGTGAGAAAAAGACCCATGTTACTAGCAGACTTGAAGTGCGATCAGACAGGAGAGGTAAAGGTAGGAGATACTGAAAAGCCCACCCAGCACCCTTTACACCATTCTTCCTTCCTATCAGAATCTCCACTTTGCCAAGGAATTCAGACATTCCCCCCAACACAGACTTTGCCTCAGGGGACACTAACTTCATGATGCTCAGGGGACACTAACTTCATGATGCAAGTTGTGATCACACTGGTAACATGGTAATAATTGTTGAGGCTGGCTGATTGGTAAGTGGGGTTCATCATACTAGTTTCTCTATTTTAGATGGAAAATTTCTATACTAAAAAGTTTTAAAAATGGTATTGAAATATACTTTTCATTCTATTAAGGATTTATCAATAACAGGTTAACTTTTAATTGTGGTAGTTGAGTGTACAGAGCATGGCTCTATTAATGCAATAATCCTCCTCCTAGGGTTTTGGAGAGAATCCCTATGCTAATTTGCTACTTGAGTATTACTCTACAATGGGGAAAAAAAGGAGCCAAAAAGAAGAATTTGTTTGAGAGAATGTGACAGAACACACAGGAGGAGAAGTCATATTGAGAGTGGAAGGTTTGGATGAGGTAGAATCTTGAGTCAAGGTGAAGGATGAGGCCGGTAGAGACAGGCTTATGTGTGATCGGTACCAGAGGGAGAGGGGTGCTCATTTGCAGCCCCACATCCTCAGACAATACTCCAAGGTTGGGGATGGTAATTAGAAATTATATTGTGAAAATACTGGAAGATATTTGACGAAAGTATTGAGGTGGGTGGAGAGTATGAGTTTACTGGGGGTACAGAGTAGAACTGCAGGGCACAGGAGAATTGAAAGGAAGTTTAGAATGAAACAATCGATAAGAAGAATAATGGGAGGAAAATGTTAATGGACTGTGGGAAAGAAGAAGCCCTGTTAGTGGCTCCACCCTGATGATATTAAAAAATGAGCCCACCTCCAGAGAATTGGACTCTGCAAGAGAGATCTGGATCGGGACCAGGCACCTGTGTGTTTAAAAGAAGTTTTGATTCTAAGGCAGGAACAAGAGGTGCTTGGACCACAATGGGAGAATCCTGATCTAGTGGCTGGAAAGGGAATGAAGTCACCTGGGGCAGAGACCTGTCTCCTTCTGTTGCAGGGCAGGGAGAGCGGCACCCCCGGAACCCCCAAACCTGCCTGCTCGAAATAGGTTTTGCCATCCGCCCCATCAATACAAAACATACAAGACCTTAAGTGGACACAAACTTTAATACAATCAGTGCACAATACAAAAGAGACAATATAGTTTCTAAATCAAGCACCCAAAGTTGCCCTACCCCTTGTGGGTAAAAGTCCACCCAAATGGGATTGGCCCAAAGCAAGGCCCAAAAGCCTGCCACAAGTCTAAAACACCTTTGAGCAGGGACCCATAGAAAAGGGTCAGAAACAGACAAATCTCTGAGGAAAAGAGCAAAATCAAAATCCAGATCAACATTGCCATCGTTGACCTCCCCACAGGTCTCACCCACATCGGTCTCAATCAGTCCAGGCCAATGCAGCTTCTTTATATGTCTCTCTGTTCCTTGTGCCTCTTCTGGCTCTCATTTCTGCTTCCTTCCTTTTCTTCTTTTTTCTCCTCTCTCCTCTCCAGCTTCTTATCTCTTCTGCTCAGCTCCACCCTCCCTTGGGTGGGGCAGGTAACCTGGAACACACCCTTTTCCTGGGGACCATGCTTTTACACTTCCAGTGGGGAAGCAGTGGATTGCTTCAGGGGATGCTGTAGTTTTCTTGGTCTGAGGGATGCAATTTGAAGGCCCAGTTTGTCCAGGGGAACCTTTCCAGGGTCCTGGAAGAGAATTGGGCACTATGATGTGTGACCTTCGAAGTAGCCCTGTCTGTGCTTGCCTCAGGGGCTTCTTATCCAAGGACACTAACAACTGAGGGTTTTGTGGTTTGTTTATGCAACTTTTGATTCTGGAAATAAAAATGGGCTTTCAAAATCAGCCAACCAACCAATCAACACTTTGGAGGGTGGTATGTTTGGGCTAATTGTTTTCCTTTTCATTTAAACTTATTTCCCACTAAGTATGAGGTAGCACTTTCAAGTAAATCTTTAGTAATTCCCAGGCATAAAGCTATCGCCTTCATTTCCCAGTAGGACATACTAAAGTGGACTCATTTGTAGAGAGAACAGGAATAGCAGCTTTTATAGCTTAAGGCCTGGAAGAAGACCACTTTTTTCCCCTTATAATCATAAGCTATCCATGCTCCTAAAAACATGTTTCAAAATCAAATGGACTTTGAGAGTCTGGAATGTGCTGGAAGACTATATTAAGGCCTATCTTATTAGCCAATTCATCTATAATCTATTATGTACAATCTAGATAAACTTGCCTCTTGTTTTTTCCTCTTTTGCAGCTTCCTCAGCCACTTTGCTTTGCCCGGAGGTCAAAGAATTAGACCTGCCCTGAATTAGTAGAGGTAACAGGAGTCAGAGAGAGAGAGAATCACTTTTTTTCTTGGTCTCCACTGTGATTCTCTGCTTTGAATTCACAGTGGCAGGATGAAGGAAGGGCGGGTGTCTGGGAGGGGAGCACAAGCTGGATAAAGGCCTGGAGACCAGCAGGTCACGGGGTCACTGCCTGCACAGACTCTGGAAGCAGACAGAAGCAAAGCTGGCTTGGTGTGGGCAGCTGGATTAGGGAGGCTGAGCAGAGGGGCTTTGAGTGGTGCCTGGGGAAATCCTGAGCCATTTAAATGAGCCATTTAAATCTGACAGACAAATTGGTGTTTTAAGAAGATTTACCACGCAGTCATGTGCAGGTTGAGGCAGAGAGAGTGGTTGGGGGCAGTGTGTGTTGGGGGCTGTAATGGAGGTGGGGAGGAATGAAGCTAGGAGAGTAAAGGTTCTGTTTTGAGTCAACAAACACTTACTGAGCACCTACTGTGTACTTTGTGTTGAGTAAGGCACCTTCCTCTAGAAATATCCCTCTCATCACCAGAACCAGTATCTGCCCCCTTGATTTCTTTCTTGAACCTTCCTCTCCTTTTCTCCCCAGTCTATCAAGTCTTCCTGTGAATCCCGTCCCTTTTGCATCTGCCTATTCTCTCTCACCCCCACTTCCTTCAGCCCACCTCAACTAACACCATCTCTCCTTGCATTAGGTCTGCCTGTTTCCATTCTCCCTCACCCCTTTCCCACCTGGCAGCTGTTGGGCAAGGATGACTTTCTAAAGTATGGTGAATCGGGCCACCTCTCCCCCAAAAGGGTCACCTTCTCCTGCAGTGGGTTCCCCAGTGTCTTTAAGGTAAAGCCCAAGCTCCCCAAACAGAACCAGTAAGCCCTTGGTACCTGGGTCATGTTTGGGGTCCCCCTTGCCCCCACCTTTCCAGGGCTCCTGCTTTCCCTACCTTGAAGCTTTGGATGTGGTCAGGCAAAATTAGTTTCTGTACCTCTAAAGGGTCTAAGGGTCACATTGTGTCTCTTCTTGCTTGTGGTGATCATATCCTCCATTCTGCCTCTCCCCTCTGACTTATTCTTCAGAATCCATTCAGAGATCCCTTGATGCTGTAAACTCATTCTGGCCCACAGGTGCCTCCTAGCTGCGTTCACAGTCTCTCTGACTGCCCTGGAGTTTAGCACAGCACGTCATCCCTGGCTGTTTTCTCCTACAAGTGAGCTTCAGGACCACAGGGGATGCCTCTTCACTCCTCACTCCAAGCCCTCCTGACACGTAAAAGTTGCTTTGGAAATATTCATCAAATGGGAATGAATGAGTTTACAAGAACCTGGGTGACAGGAGAGTGGGGGGCGGGGGTGTTGGTTCTGTTTTATAGATAAAGAAACTGAGGTTCAGAGAATGATTTCATAACACTGGTCAACATTGAGATCATTACTGACTTAAAAAGGACCTAATCTGTAGTATCTTGGTGTGCTGAACATGAATATTACCCTGAAAATTTTTTATTAGCTCTTGTTTTGAAGATATTTCATATAATTCATTTTATATGTTTCACCGTGTAAATTTATCCAGTAGGACTGCAACAACATCCTAAATCAGCCTAGAATGATGTAATATTGCATCACATTGCATAATACCGTCATGCACACATCATCCAGAGTTGATTGCATCATTTTCTGATGCAATGCAATACTACTGCCAGGCGACTGCTGAAGTAAGCTGATGTCAGCAGTGCGCTATAGAAAGTCCTGTCAGAAAGGTTGAGCATTGAAAATATTTCAGACTTTGTACGAGACAGGTTAAGCTACTGTTCCATAGAACTGTTATTATTTTATCCATTTAGACACAATACAGAACAGTAATGCCGCAAAAGTGCATTAATAGCTTGGACAATTTCTGCTCTATTTGTGGGGAAGTGACATTTGCCAAGCAGAAGAAAAGTATCACTTCTCAAGTAAAGAAGGCTTATCATCTTTACTTCGGGTGCAAGGTTGGTGACCAAGACAAGCCTTGGGCCCTGCATATATGCTGTGCTACATGTACAACACAGCTTTCACAGTGGTTCAATGGCAAAAGACCATCAATGTCGTCTGCAGTCCCCATGGTGTGGAGAGAGCCAAGCAACTACATAAAAGACTGTTACTTCTGCTTGGTTCCTCCTTTTTCTGGCAGAGTAACAAAGCAAAAGAAGTAGAAAATAGTCTACCCAAACATTCCGTCCACATTGAGACCAGTTCCACATGGTGAGGGACTTTCTATTCCAGAACCTCCAGCAGAATATTCCCTTGATTCATCTGATGAGGACAAGGGTGAGCCGACCTGTTCTGTTCCATCAGCATGCAGTGATCCAGATTTTCACTGTGGTGCATCATCAACTCCACACAGACTAACACAGGAAGAACTCAGTGACCTGGTTCGTGATTTGGACTTATCTAAGAACAAGGCAGAATTGCTAAGATCAAGACTCCAACAATGGAATCTTCTAGAAGAAGATGTCACAATTATTTTCTATTGAAAGTGCCACCAGCAGTTGGAGCCTTTCTTCAGAAAGGAAAGTACTCTGGTATTCTGTTCCGATATTCTGGGCCTCACGAATGCCTTAGAAATCACTCATGGCCCACAAGAATGGAGACTATTTCTAGACTCTTCGAAACTCAGTCTTAAGGCTGTGCTTTTGCACAATGGAAAACGTCCTCCATCTATTCCAGTAGCGCATGCTGTCCACATGAAAAAGACATACGATAACTTAAAGCAGCTACTGAGTTCCATTGAGTATAACAAGTACAGCTGGCATGTCTCTGGTGATTTGAAGCTAGTTGCTTTTAATGGGACTGCAGCAGGGATATACAAAATACAGGTGTTTTTTATGTGAGTGGGATAGCTGAGCAAGTGAATTGCACTACTTGAGGAAGGAATGGGCTCTCAGACAAAATTTAGTAAGAGAGAAGAACAGCCAGCACCCAGCTCTGGTCGAGGCTCACAAAATCCTGCTACCACCCCTTCACATCAAACTAGGTTTGATGATGAATTTCGTGAAAGCCACGGACCAGACCTCGCCAGCTTTCTGATACTTGCATGAAAAATATCCTTGACTCAGGGAAGCAAAGATTAAAGAGGGAGTTTTTGTGGGTCCTCATATTCGAGAGCTCTTCAAAGATGACCAGTTCAACAACCTGCTGCAGGGTGATGCGAAAAAAGCATGGAATGCTTTTCGCCTAGTGTCTACAAACTTTCTTGGGAATGTTAGGGCCGAAAACTACAAGGAACTAGTAGAAGACATGCTGATGCAGTATCAGAAACTTGGCTGCAACATGTCTCTAAAGATCCACTTCCTTCATTCCCATCTGGATTTCTTCCCTGAAAACTGTGGTATGGTTAGTGATGAACATGGCAAACATTTTCACCGAGATATCACAGCAATGGAAAAAAGATACCAGGGAAAATGGTCCACTACAATGCTAGCTGACTACTGCTGGACACTCCCCAGAGATGCTCCTGAACAGCTCTACATGAGACAAGTGAAGAAATCTAAGAAGTAGTCTATGACTTGATTATTTACAGGTATTAACTGCAGGCCTATTACTATTGGCATTTTTTTGGTGATGTAAACATCTATTTATTGCAGATTACAAAAAACTAGAGCCAAAATTAGAATTGACTGTCATGTTCATGTTGAGCACATACAAATTGATAGGAAATGACTAATTTTATTTCAGTAACATGACTTTTGTCAAAATTTGTTGACCAGTGCTTGTGATGTCTTTGTGGTAACTTGATTCTCTTGCCTAAGTTATATGATGTACCAATAAGAACAATGCACTTGTTATAAATTAGTTATTGTTCCAAGCACATTATTTGTACAACCTATTTGGTTTCACAAGAACTATGTGAGGTGGGTACTATGAATGCCAGTGTCTTGGAGCTCAGAAAGCAGAGTCACAGAGAGCTTGGGTTACTTGGATTAAGTTACAGCGCCTGGAGGTGGTAGAAGTAGAGTTTGAACCCCTGTCCTCTGCCTCCAGTGTCCAGGCAGTAACCCCTCCACTAAAGAGCAGGTAGGAGAAGAATGGGAGAAGCTGAGCCTTCTGAAATCAATCAAACCTGGATTCAGGTTCTCACTTTATATTTTCTAGAGCTTCATTTCAGGCAAGTTACTTCACCTTCCTAGACCTTAGTTCTTTCATCTGCAAAGTGGAGTTAAGGGAGATTAATATATAATGAGTCTGGCACATGGTAGACGTGCAGTAAATGTGAGGTGTGAGTTGTGCTCCTCTTCTCACTCCTAAAATCAGAATCCTTAAATCATTCTGATTGCACTCCATCTGTTCACTCTAGCTTCACTCATTCTGCGATTTGCTAACACCAGCAAGGCAAGAAAAGAAAAAGGTCTGATAAAGAAAGTTTCCAGGCTGGGCAAGCAGTGACAAGACTACTAGACACCCTGCCAGCACCCCCGTGCACTCAGAGCCGGAAGGTCGTCTGGAGACAGCAAGTTCCACTGGCTTCAGGAGGCGTGCCGACTCGCCTGGGGACAAAGCATTTCCCTGGGTATTTACCATTACTCCTCCTCTAGTGCTTGCCTTCCCTTCCCGTGCTAGCTCTTAATCAGCTATTTCAAATGTATTCATAGGTCCCAAGTCCAAAGCCGAGCTGCAAACAACAAAATAAACCAGCGTTTCCTTCATAAAATGACAAGAGACCTGGCCTCGCTGCGAAGAGGGCCACACCCGTTCAATTAGTTTTCACAAAATGAGGAACTGGCTTCCACCCTGTTTCACCTCCAACAATATCGAAGGCAATTTAATAGCTTCACACAGACAGTCACCGCCATCTCAAGTCATTGCAATCTCCCCGGACCTAAATGATGATTCAGAGCAGGGTGGTCAGGTGTGGTCTGAGTAGGGTCTGCCTGCCTTGATCCCACACTAGCTGTGTGACCTCGGGGCAACCCCCTTCCCTTGCAGTAGGAGGAACAATGGCAGCTCAAAGGTATCATGTCCCAATCCCCGGAACTGACTGGCACCTTTATGGTAAAATGTTTGCAAATGTGACTAAATTAAGGATTCTGAGATGAGGCAATTATTCTGGATTACCTGGGTAGGCCCTGAATGCTATCACCAGCATCCTCATAAAAGAAGGACAAAGAGAGATTATATCTGCACACACAAGGCAGAAGGTGAAGTGATGTTGGCAACAAAGAAAAAGATTTGGAGGTACTACACTGTTTCCTTTGGAGATGGAAGAAGGGGCGTGAGTCCAAGGATGCAGCTCCAGAAGGTGAAAGACAGAAAGAACAAATTTTCCCCAAGAAGACTCCAGAGGGAGTGCAGCCCTGGCCACCCTGTGAATTTGTGTCAGTGAAACTGATGCTAGACTTCCGGCCTCTAGATCTAGGAGGGCATAAATTTCTGCGGCTTTAAGGCATCAAGTTGAATGGCAGCTTGTTACAGCAGACCTCACACACTAATGATGCTCGGAGTCGTGACACCCACATGGATCAGACATAGGACGGGGAGAGGCAGTGACAGAGCTGCTGAAGGGGAGACAGAGCCAGCTGGCCACAAACTCTAAGCCTGGGCAATTTCATGGGGCTCCAGGGCAGACGATCACCTTTGCATTCCTGAGTGCAGGGCCCTGGCATAACTCTCAGATCCAAGCAGTGTGACTCTACAGTCAAACTCTCACTTTGCCACTGGGTGACCTGGAGCAGGTTATTTAACCCTTCAAAGTCTCGGTTACCTGCATTGTGAAGCAAGCCAGCCAAAAGGTTACTGACTTCCCTGGCACGAAGCGGAATTCCTTGTGGTCCTCTCAAAGAACAAAGAGGCAGAGAGCTTTCTCGAATCTCCCTCTCACTTGTTTCCTCCTGGACACCAATGAGACAAGAACCTGAAATGTGATTCCTGTAGCTGAGCTGTCGAGTCAACTGCAGAGAGACTGGCCTTCCATGAAGTTCCCGTCAGTTCTTCAACATTTGTTGAACACATATTTATTGAACACCTACTATGTGCTAGGCACTGGTCAGAACACAACCCCCAGTTAGTTTTTTTTTTATATGTCATACAGGCCACTGCCAGCTCCAAAAATGTTTTGCACAGATGAGAAAAAGTTACCCTTTTTGGGCAGACACAACCCTGTTGGCACACAGCTTGGCAAGCAGGGAAACTTTTTGTGCAAAGAAAAAGATGTCCCTTCATCTGAGTGGACACAGCTGGTGCTGGACCCAGGGCTTGGCGAGCAGCATGTGGGCTGGATTTCGGGCCTCGCGCACCCATCCAGGTGGCCCAGCACACACAGCCTCCCCAACACCAGGCATTTTTCTGAAAGATAAATGGGCTCTCTTCAAAGGGTTCTTATCTTTTCTTTCCTTTCAGACATAGGAAAAAATGTCCTTTCTTTATGAAATGATGGGAATAGTAGATGGTAGTTGTTTGTTTTCTCTCTTTTGTGACATGTTCTTAGCAAAAATTAAACTGGCAGTTTTGTGTCACTTGTATGTTTTGGACATTTTTCTGGCCTGTAAAATTCAAAACTTTGGGTATTTCTGGTGGCAGGTATGGCGTAGTAAGAAGCCAGGTAGTTGCAAGGAAACCCGAGGTGTGGCAAAGCTCAAGCAGAAGCCACCCAGACAACACAGGGCTGGTCGGCACTATGTCAACACCGGCATCCCCGAGTCAGAGCGCTCTGTGGTGACATTACGTCTCAGAACTCCCGGGTTGCCATGGTTATCGCCATACCTATGTAATTACCTAGGAAGTTGCTATCTTTGTGACATATAGGGCCCATGTCATGTAGATATTCAAAAAAAGAAAGATTTTGATGTCTTAGAAATATACAAGCTAGCAATAAATGCCATTGCTTACAGCAGCTGCACGAGCACCTGAGAACATCTGTGCTCACAGGGGAATCATTGTCTCTGGCTTGCTGTGGCTATTAGGGTGCCTCCGGTGACATCTGCACCATGTGAGGAGGTGTGTCATGGCTACAGAGAGAAATCTGGACTTCCTCTCTTAGCTAATATTTTTCAGTTGCTACAAACAAAAGTGTCTCAGTGCAAGTGGAGTTGTTGTTGTCTCACCTATCCGAGAAATGATTTTTGTGTCAGCTATAGCTTGATCCAGGGGCTCAGTGACAGTAAGGGTACCTGGCTTTCTCCCTACTTCCCAGGCATTCTGTTCACCCCTGTGATTTCTGGGCATAGCTCCCCACTGTGAGAGCCATTCTACATGCCAAAATTGGACCTACCAGACAAAAAAAAGAGCTCATCTTGTCCAAAAGTTCTGCACCTGGCTCTCCTTCACCTGAATGAGTCCAGGAGCTACCCTTGAACCTATCACTGTGACTGGGGCTCATGCCTGAACCTGGGACAGGTTTGTGGGGCATGTCAGATCTCTAAAATAAAGTCAGAACCCAGAGAAGGAGCCAGACAAGCTCACACTCACTCCCTGAAGGAGCGGGTTCTAAGATCGTCGCCCAGTAGACCTCACTTACGCTGCTGATTCTCCCTTTGTTTTTTCCCTGGTCTGTTCTCTCCCCTTCCTTCACCCACTACCTCTGCCCCTTCTACCTGCTCTATGGTCTCTGAGATGATGCCCCCTAGAGACTTAATCCCCAGGCCCCTTGCTGGCTGGCCCCAGATTGGAATAGACAGTGGGAGGTACAGCAAGGAGATCCAAGGGAGGGAGGAAAAAGCAGTGGAAATATTTCTTTCCAGCTGTCTCCCTGCTCTAGTGCCTCCAAGGCCCCCCTCTCTCCGGGCCACAGTGACGCCATTTCCCCCTTCCCCCCTCAGCCTTTGAGGGAGTATTAGCTTCCTGCTGGACTGGCCTCCGGGCACCTCCGTGCTCCCTGTTCATTCTCCTGATCCTGTCCATATATGCATAAATGTCCCTTAAAGTCTGTTCACTTAAACCAAGACTCAGCAAACTTTGACCCATAATCCAACAACTCCTCACTCCAGTCTTTTTGTAAAGATAGTTTTGCCAAAACAGCCACTCCCATTACCTACCTTTTAAGTGTTATTTATGGCAAGTTTGTGCAACAAAGGCCATATATGACCCCAAAGCCAAAAATATTTACAATCTGGCCCTTGTCATAAAAAAGTTGCCGACTCCTGGGGAAACCATCTGTGATGGATTTTGTTTACTGCACAGCCTCTTGCAAAATTTAGGAAGAGAATGCTACTTTTGCTATAGGGTGTGCATGTAAATAAATATTGGGAAGAAACTAATATAAAAGGCCAACTGCTTTGGCTCAAAGAGCCACACAAGGGAAAGTGATGTAGATTGATCTTTTCTATACAGAGAGCCCCTCTGTCTCCCAGTCCTTGGGTTGAGAGGTCTCTGAGCAGGAAATGCCCGCTGGCCGCCCTTGTGCAGACAGCACACCTGAGTGCTCTCACTTCATTGAGGCATGCCAGTGAACAGGAAAATCAATATGTAAAGAACCAAGCACAAGTGCGGGATGAAAAAGATGAACATTGCTAGGTTTAGAAAATAAAAATGTTCTAAACATATAAACAGTAAGCAAAGCGCTTTGATTTGTACTGTTTTCCAGTCCATAAAACCCTAATATCTGCCAACGTTTCATTAAGGGCTTCCATGCCACTGTGCATGCCTGCTGTGGCTGGAACAGATTGCTGCAAAAGCGCTCCCCGAGCTGCAGACCCAATCTTTAGCGATGTTTTACATGGGTGCTAAATGGGGGAGAAGTCTGATCAATCATGAACAGAGCACTAGTTTAGGGAACAGTAAATGCTGGAGTTAAGTGAACAATATCTATCATTCTGCAACGAAGCTCACCCAGTCAATCAAAGAAGGGGGAAAACAAGGTTGCAAAGAGCATTGATTGAAATAAAAAATAATAATTAAAAAAAAACAAACAGTGATGAACACATGCGACCACACCCTTGGGTTTTTAGAACAGGGAGGATTTGTGTTTTGAATAATGACTTCAGTGAAATAAATGTCCATATTATTGAAAAATGGTTCATTTGGATTCCTCACATTTTGCATCTCCAAGCCAAGTAATACTCCAGTTTGTGAAATTCTTTACTAACATATATCTAAGCCTTTTCTTCTGCTATTCTCGTCCCTTCAGCGGTCCCATTGGAAGCTTCATGAATAATCAACCAGGAGCAAGGCAGCCTGCAGCACTCTTTTTTTTGGTGCTCTCCATTGTGATGACAAGGAAGAAGAGAAAGCCTTGGACAGGATATCAGCAGTGCGCAATGGATTCTGGGCAGTGAAAAGAGAAACTGGACAAATTACACTGGTCAACAAATTTTTACAAAAGTCATATCACTGAAATAAAATTAGTCATTTCCTATCACTTTGTATGTGCTCAACACGAATACGACAGTCAAATTCTAATTTGGCTCTAGTTTTTTGTAATCTGCAATAAATTGATGTTTACATCACAAAATGCATGTCAATAGTAATAGGCCTACGGTTAACACCTGTAAAAAATCAAGTCATAGACTACTTCTTAGATTTCTTCACTTGTCTCATGTAGAGCTGTTCAGGAGCATCTCTGGGGAGTGTCCAGCAGTAGTCAGCCAGCATTGTCGTGGACCATTTTCCCTGGTATCTTTATTCCATTGATGTGGTATCTTGATGAAAACGTTCACCATGTTCACCACTAACCATACCACAGTTTTCAGGAAAGAAATCCAGATGGGAATGAAGGAAGTGGATCTTTAGAGACATATTGCAGCCAAGTTTCTGATACTGCATCAGCATGTCTTCTGCTAGCTCCTTGTAGTTTTCTGCCCTAACATCCCCAAGAAAGTTTGTAGACACTGGGTGAAAAGCATTCCATGCTTGTTTCACATCACCCTGCAGCAAGTTGTTGAACCGGTCATCTCAATGCAGATAGAATGTTTGGGTAGACTATTCTCGACTTCTTTGGCTTCATTATTCTTCCAGAAAGAGGAGGAACCAAGCAGAAGTAACAGTCTTTTATGTGGTTGCTTGGCTCTCTCCACACCATGGGACTGCAAACGGCGTTGATGATCTTTTGCCATTGAGCCACTGTGAAAGCTGTGTTGTACATGTAGCACAGCATATATGCGGGGCCCGAGGCTTGTCTTGGTCACCAACGTTGCATCCGAAGTCAAGATGATAAGTCTTCTTCACTTGAGAAGTGATACTTTTCTTCTGCTTGGCAAATGTCACTTCCCCACAAATAGAGCAGAAATTGTCCACGCTATTAACACACTTTCGAGGCATTACTGTTCTGTATTGTGCCTAAATGGATAAAATCATAACAGTTCTAATGTAACAGTAGCTTAAACTGTCTTGCACAAAGTCTGAAATATTTTCAATGCTCAACCTTTCCAACAGGGCTTTCTATAGCGCACTGCTGACATCAGCTTACTTCAGCAGTCGCCTGGCAGTAGTATTGCATTGCATCAGAAAATGATGCAATCAGGGCCTCCCCAGTGGCGCAGCGGTTAAGCGCTGCGCTGTGGAGCTGTCGGCAGCGGTGACGCGAGTTCGACGCCCAGCCGGGGAGAATCCCACATGGTGCGGCAGACCTCTCCTGCCTTGCCCGCTGTTGCCCTCGGCAGTATATTTCTGATCTGCCTGTTCTGCTCCCCACTCTGTCTCTGGTGAACCCTCTCGCCGCCCCACGCCTCTGGCCTGTACCCCAGCTTGTATGTATAAATAAAAAATAAATCTTTAAAAAAAAAGAAAAAAAAGAAAATGATGCAATCAACTCCGGATGATGTGTGCATGATGGTATTATGCAATGTGATGCAATATTACATCATTCTAGGCTGATTTAGGATGTTGTTGCAGTCCTACCAGATAAATTTACACGGCGAAACATATAAAATGAATTATATGAAATATCTTCAAAACAAGAGCTAATAAAAAATTTTCAGGGTAATATTCATGTTCAGCACACCAAGATGCTACAGATTATGTCCTTTTTAAGTCAGTTATGATCTCACTGTTGACCAGTGTAATCAGTGAAGATGGTGGAGAACTTGTTGATAACTGAGGGTTCAAAAATGAAGTCAAATCTTAAAGAAGACAATGATTCAGTGGAAAAGCTGTTTCGCAAAAGTCCTACTGTGACTTCACAGTTTTTTCCTGACTTTGTCCTCTCACCTGATGAGTGTTCAGCACCCAGATGACCACTCTCTCGAGGCTTTGCTGTCCACAGCGGGCATGTGGTCTTTGCTGACGGTGACCACGGCGGTAAAGGCTCTGCCCCCGAGGGATGGAGGCTGTGGCTTTCCAGGGATTACTGTTCTGGGGAACACATCTGTCTAGCTCTGGAGTTCAGTGTTAAGAGTGCTGTGGTATGGAGCTCATGTGTAATCAATGGAATGTAAGCAGAAGGGATGGGGTCACTTCTGGGTAGAAAGTAACCTTGTGGAGTTCACCATCCTTGCATTTTCCTCTCTGCTATGATAATGGCAATTTCTAGATTCAGTCTATTGCACCTGCTGGGTCCCTAAGTGCAGGTGGCGTGGAATGGAGCCGCCACCAGCCACAGTGGACCCCTAATGTGGAATGGGAGCTAAACCTGTGTTTCTAACAGCCACCAAGCTTTCTGCGTATAACTTACCTGTTCTGATGAACGCAAAGTCTATTGTTTTTGCACACTGGAGTCACTTTCTCTACCACCCCTACCAGTAAGTAATAGACTGGCATTAATATCTCCAAATCCTCCCAATGCTGATGGGTAGAGGCTGTTACTTGAGCTCCCTCACACCAGGGTTCATATAAGGGCTCCATTTGCAGAAGTTCAGGTAATGACTAATCTTGCCTCTTGGTCTACAAAAAGGAAGGTTGGGGGCCTCCCTGGTGGCGCAGAGGTTAAGCACTGAGCTGTGGAGCTATTGGCAGTAGCGACGTGAGTTCGACGCCCAGCTGGGGAGATTCCCACATGGCGCGGCAGACCTCTCCTGCCTCGCCTGCTGCTCCCCTCAGCAGTGTATTTCCGTCGATCTGCCTGTTCTGCTCCCCGCTCTGTCTCTGGGGAACCCTCTCGCCGCCCCACACGTCTGGCCTGTACCCCAGCTTGTATGCATAAATAAATAAATCTTAAAAAAAATAAGGAAGGTTGGAAGCATCAATAGAAAATGTATTGGTGAGTTGTGATGTTGTGAAGTGAGTGGAAGATTATTTAGATAAACGGATTAATCTGATTGAAATGGTTCCCAGAAGTAAATGTCAATGAACCAGATGTGGTAATTTCTTGCTCATGAAGTAGTGTTAGTATGCATGTGATTTGAAGTTTATGTTAAAAACACACGCACGAGATTGCTTCTGGGGTGGAGGATGGGGCGGGGTCGCCATGAATGGGAAGTGTTTGCATCAAATACAGTTAGCTCAAACAGCGTGATGGGCCAGACTTGAGATTCCTAGAGGGTACTTGTGAATCCTGAACAATAAATAAAGGCCAGAAATATATCTTTGGTGTAAAATTAATAACAAGCTTTCTGTAGATATCTGCTAAGCAAATTCCAGCTGGTCTGTCTGTGTTGGAGAGTTTGCTTCAGAGAGAATAACTGCCCTTTTCAAATATGTTTGGGGCTCTTAGGAGAGAAGTAGTTACTCAGTCACCTTTTTCACACTGGGTTACTGTTAAAATGTGTGCTTAAAAAAGGATTCTGTGATTAAAGAATAATTGAGGTAATAGAGTTAAGTAGTGTCTTTAAGGCAGAACTTCTCAGAGACTCTAACACTTTAATCCTTACTTGCTAATATTCTCCAGGAGGGATTATAATATACATCCATCCAACTCCTCAAACCTTTGTGACCAAAGAACTCAGATAGAGGACAGATATATACACATGCATACAAAAATAAATATCTATCTGTATATCTATAGCTGCATGTGTGTGTATGTATGTGTGAACCTCTCTCTCTCTCTCTACCTAACTACCTACCCACCTTCCTGAGAGAGGAGAAAGAGAGAGAGAGAAAACTGAGGTAAAGTTAAATATATACGTGTGTGTACATGCACACACCTATACACACACACGCACACACAGTAAGGAATTGGCTCACATCATCACACAGGCTGCAATCTCAAGATCTGCAGTTGACAAGTTGGAGACCCAGAAAGCTGATTGTATAGTTCCAGCATGAGTCCAAAGGCACAGAAGAACAATGTTTTCAATTAAAGATAGGCAGAGAGAGAAAGTTCTGTTCCATTCAGCCCTTTTCTGTTCAGGCCTACAATGGACAGAATGGAGGCCACCTGCACGGGGGAGAACAATCTGCTTTACTCAAGCTACAATTCAAGCGTCAATCTCACCCAGCAACACCTTCACAGACGTACCCAGAATGATGTTTAACCAAATACCTGGGCACCCTGCAGCCTAGTCAAGTGGACACATAAAACTAACCGTTGCGTTTAATCAAGTCACCTCTTCAAGCTTTAGTCACTTCATTTGTAAAATGAGATATCTTGTTTGTGAGAGTTAAATAAAATGACATGTTTAAAGTACTTAGCGTGGGAACTAGCTGGTAATTTGCTCTCAAGGCAGATTTTCTTAAAGCACAAAATTAGATTCAGGGTAATAGTGACCACCTGATCTCATCTACTCTTCCTCTTAGCTGCTCTTTTTTACTCCAGGGTCTCAGTGCCCTACAAATGCTGAGTCAGCCAAGGACCCTCAAGAGCTATCACACACAGATGCAGACACTGGTCTGTCTTTTGCAAATTGCTGCACAGCTTGGCATTTCCCAGCTCCCTGGCCTCTTGCAGTTGCAGTTGGCTGTGGCCCTTTGAGGTGAGGATGCTGATGGGCTTGCTAAGGGCACATCTCTACTCATCTGGGATGGCAGCCTCCAAGATTCCAGTCTGGGTTCTGAGAAGTCAATGGAAAATCCTCTAAGTGGCATAGAATCTTCCATGAAAATTACTCCTTCAGCTTCTTCCAAACCCTTCTCTCCATTGCTTCTTCACTTACTCAACAAATATTTATTGAGCATCAACTCTGTCTCAGCAGTGTGCTAAAGAGTGGCTCACAGAGGGTGGGCAATTGGGCCAAGCACCGAAGATTTGAGAGTCAGGCAGCTTCTGCCTCTTCCCCAGGCCCAGGACCCAAGAGGCCACAAGATGTGTGTCCTCCTGAAGCCTTGGCTGTTAAAGGGCAGGAGGGAGGCATACCGATAGCCTTTGAGAGTCAGAACTATTCTTTTCAGTGTACCCATTTCTACCTGGAATCTTCTGCAGCGACTTCTGGCCCATGTGCCTTATTGGGATAGAGTTAGACAAAAACAAATAGAGCTTCTTCCTCGTCTTTCTGTTGTTTGCCCTCTTCTTGGATTTTCTGCCCATGCCTGGGTCTGAAAACACCTGAGGATGGGGAGCTGAACTTTCTATGCCAACAAGAGTCATGTTTTAAAGGAAAAACAAGGTTCTAGTGTTGGTCAACATTGTCAGGGATGCCACAGGTGAGTTCTACAATCTGTGAGCTTAGTGAAGATCGCCTGCCATTGCAATAACCCTTGAAAATTTAAGGTCCCATGAGTATGATTTTATGGATCCCAAGTTATAACTTAGTTTATCCAACACAACAGTTTTCCTCTCAACACAGGAACAGATTGCTATTTCTGTTTGAGCATCAAACATTTCTTGTGTTTGGAAACCATGATGAATGCAAAATAGTTGTGTTTTTTGTTTCATGTTAGCTAACTGTGAAAAGTGTGCATATTTTTAAATGTGTGTGAATGGTGTGAGTTCACTGTAGACACCACTGCTGATAAATGATATCAGCCATTCATGTGTCATGGAACGTTTAAAAAAAGTTTAAAACCATTTCTTCATCTCCCCTCTAACCTTTTATTGTGGAAATTTTCCACTTTAAAAAAGAGTTAAAATAATAGTATAATGAGCTCCTCTCTCTCTCTCTCTCTCTCTCTCTCTCTCTCTCTCTCTCTCTCTCTCTCTCTCTCTCTCTCTCACACACACACACACACACACACACACACACACACAATTAATCCACCTTTGTGACAAGCACCGAGATCAAGAAACAGATCATCACCAGCACCCCAGAATTCTCCTCGGTGTCTTTACTAAAATCATCCCCTAATGGAAGCCACCATTTTGACTTCTCATACCGAAATTGGTTTTGTCTGCTTTCTGCCTTTATGTGAATGCGATCGTATTTTATTATATAGTCTGTTTTTGGTCTGGCTTCTTGTGGTCAGTAACACTACGTGAAGTTCATTTACATGTTGAGCCCAGAACTCTCTTTTCTGCTTACCTACATGTGCTGCCCCCACCAACCGCACCAAATCCCAAAATCAAGACACCTTAGCTTGGCCTTTAAGAACCATCTTTGAGGGGAACTATGTTTTATGGTAAAGAGAGAGATTTTCCCAGCTGTATTCCAGGACAAGGCACCTAACCCACCAGAGCCTCATCTGTCAAAGGAACATTAATGGCCACTGCCTCCTCTATGTGTTTGAGGATAAACTGAACTAATACCTGTACATTCCTTAGTGCAATGCTGGATGCATAAGTTTCCGCAAGGTTCAACTATTAGTACTGTCACTACCTTTGCACATCACTCCGGAGAATCTCAAGTTGGAGCAAACTTTCCGAGAAAATATTTTGAGGGGGAGAGAAGATTGGCTTTGAAGTTGGAACCCTTGGGCTCAAGTCCTGTGTTCTTCCTCAGCATGACCGTCATTTCTCTGAGCCTCAGTTTCCCCACTAGAAAAGGTGTCAATACCCACTTTGTAGACTGAGATGAAGATCAAAGCAAATGAAATAAATGTACAAGAAAACATCCCCTAAAGTGCACCAGCACTCTGCTAATGTAAGGAATTATAATTATTAACCCAGCAAAGGGTGTTCTGTGTGAGCATTTTCTGATGATCTTCATTGCTGCTCTTTTGTTGACTCAGTGCATGTCAACAGATGACTCCATTTCAACCTAAATGTCCCTTGCCCAAGCTAATTGCTAATTTAGACTTAAACTGTGCCCAACTCACGATTAGAATTCAAACCTTGGAACTCCATTAGGGATGCATAATGCTACATTTTCCCTCACTGAAATTAATCAGCTGCAAATGATTAAATTACTATATATAGTGTGAAACACAACAAAGCTGTAATTTTTATATAAATTCCAGAATGTTACATTATTTCCCTTCAGCGCTGACATTGGAATAATTTCTCCACAATCATTGCTTTGTCTTCTGTAAAATAAAATTTAAAAAACCCATTGCTCTTCAAGCGTACCAAAGTCTGTGTTCAATATTTAATATGATTAATGTTTACTGTATTTGTTGTGGGGTTGTCTGCTAATTGTGGCGTTAAGCCGCACCCCCTTCATCATCTTCGGGGGCTGAGGGATTTGGGTTCAGAACCACTGTTTGAGAAAGTATCAATTAAAATTCAGCTCCATTGAACACATGAATCTTTTTTGTTGTTTGTTTGTGGTGCCCAGCATCTCTGGTGGCGACACTCCTTCTCTCCCCCTCTCCAAGCAGCAAGAACAGATTGAGATGTGAGGCGACTTCTCAGGGAGGATGAAGCCCATGGAGAAGCCCCAGGCTGGTTCCACAGGCGAGCGGGCACCAGAGAGATGTGTGTGCAATCCCAGCAGCAGGCTTCCTGCCAAAACCCTCACTGCTGCAATGGGATCTCACTGGATGGGGTGAACAAGGTGTCCATGGGCAATATTTAAGGCCAGTGTGCACTGGTGTGACCTCTGGAGCCACTTCAAACTCCTTAAATTTTGTGCCCTGGGTACTTCACTTGCATCCCATTCCGAGTAGTGATTAAGCATCAGAGACAAGGTAGGATGACCCGGGATGTCCTATATCACCATAATAAATCTTGGATAGGTCTCTTACCTTTTTTCTTTCTTATATGCAGCGTAAGATTAATGATCTCTGTTGGGAAGATAGAGGATTAAGGGGATGCTTTGTAAGCTGCAGGATATTCTCCAGATGTGGGGGTCATGGGCACTGAGTGACTGTGTCTCTGACTTGCCTCCCCACTGCATTGGTCTTCTTGTTCCCTCCTCAAAGCCCCTGCAGCCATTTTGGAGAAACTGAGGGCAAAGTCTTGGAAGTACTGTTGACCAAGTATCCTCAGACCCAATCTGGCTTCTAAAACTCAGGACAGGTGTCTCCCACTGCTGTGACTGCTCCTTCCAGAGGGTGGGGCGCCAGTCTTCAGCTGGCTTTGAGGTCAAATGGACCCAACCACACCTACATCACTCAGTAGTGATGGAGTGATCTCATCGATCACCTTGTCTCATGCTTGTCAGTTTCAAAGGGCAACTGCCTTACTCTCCCGGGGTCTTTGAAAGCAGATGTGGACAAACCACCTTCTAGTTTCTCTCTGCAACCTTTCTCTGTGGAACGCATACACGAGATCATGGCGGCTGACTTCATGACTGCCTTCCTTCCTCTCATCTCCCTCACCTCTGTGAACCTTGCCCACAGATGCACAATTGCTCCATTCTACCCAAACCTTGAGTACCACACTAGCACTTGGATACTCTAAGTGTTGATTGGCACTCTCTGTTTTGGGGGTACACAGAAGCTGGCATGCTCCTCATCCCAAGAGCTCAGAACACACGGGGTATTCCTTCATGCCACATCTTTCTCACCAAGCCAACTCAGAAGGTCCTCTTTGCATTAGTGAGATCTCTTTTCAGCTAGAAGCTGGGGCACCTGAATATTTTTGCCTCCATCAGCTGCAGAAGAATAGGAACTCACTATGTGCCATGTGAATGTTGAGTTTTTCTTTTCAGAATTAGAGAGACATTTCTCCTAAATCCTTGTATGCATTCTTCACTGACCTCTTCTGTCCAAGAAGACATATTTATAAATAGTCTGTCCAGTTTGGCCAATGGACAAAGGGATGTTCAAGTGGGATTGGAATTGAACCCTGTAGCCTGACCTAGAGCTGATACTCGCCAGTGTGTAAGTGTGTCCAAGCAGATTATGAAAATACTGAATAGCCACTGAGGATTAAGGGGATGGTCAATAGCCACTGCCAGGGGCCCCTCTAGATCCCTTCCTGGGTCTGCTAGATTTCTCCACAATCCAGCAAAAAGTCACTGGCACCCCAGGGGTTCTTGAAAGTCATTTTCTTGGGGGCAGAAATTTAAGATTTAAAACAAATGTCAAGAAGATGAAGTGGCGCTGATTCTTCTGTGGGCTGCCCCCCTTCAAGCTAGGCTAGGCCATGCCCTGTCTGTGATAGTTCATTCTACTGGAATAGTCTAGGTCCAGAGAGACTCTGTTCCAGTCACACCTTGAAGGCTCGTCAGCCAGGCTCCTGGGGTCCCTGCCCTCTCACCCCTGTGGCTGACAGGGGACCTCCCCACCTCATGACTGAAGGGGGACGTCCTCCCCACCCCAGGGTTGATGGGAACCAAAATGGCCTTCCTTGTCTATGCACAAGGTTTGCTGTTCATTTCCCCACAGGAGAGCCTTGTGAATAGGAAAAGTTCCTGTTTATTTTTTCACTTTTCAATTCAAAGCCTCCCTCATCATTAGGCTTGAGTGAACTGCTAATTCAGTCCATCTAGAAGTCCCCTGCCAAAGGCTAACTTGCATTTTGCCCCAGGCCAAATTATGGCTGAGGTGAGTGGAGGGGGAGAAACATTTCTCAGCTCCCTCCTGGAATGGGGAGAAGGCAGCCTGTGGCCAGTGTTCTGAGAGCCAGTGTTCTGAGACCGGGCAGCCCTCAGTCTGGGGGGTTTCTTTCTCTCCACCAGGGAACACTCTCTGCCTTAGGGACAGCTTGGGCTGGGACCTAGCGCTGACCAGCAGCAGAAGGCAGGTGAGTGTTCTAGCTGGCCTGAAACTTGCGCAGAGCGGACATCACTGCGCCACCTGCTGGAAATTTAGCGAAAGAATATGAAACTAGTGGTTTGGCTGTCACTAGTTGCAGAGTCCTAGTTATTTTAAAAAACCAGTTACACCGGTTTTCTGAAGACAACTTAGAAAGTTCATGTAAGTGAAACAAAACATAAACATCACAATATGGTAACCCAGAGATTACCCTTGTTTACATGTTATTATTTTCAGTCTTTTTTCTAGTCAGATGATACGTAAATTCATATGCACTGTAGGGCTCATTTAATACACATTATTTTATATCTTGATTTTCAGACTTAACAATATATCTTAAATGTCATTAGATATCATTGGATGTAATCTGCGACATGCCTTTGGCTTCCAGTTTTTTCCGTCCCGATACCATAATTCTAGGACCTCTTCTAAAAGACACTACAAATCATGTTTCTAAGCTTTGCGTTTTTATTCAATTCTCATTTCCCCTCTACCTTTTTCCTTCCATTATTTTGTTATCTCTCCTTTTTTTTCTGTTTTTATCTTTATCTCTTCATTTTCACTCCAATAAGAAAAGTCTACAGCAGAGTTGTTGGGGGCAATTCAATGAAGTACCTGTTGCCTTCCTCACCCCTTGATACAAGGAACTCAAGAGACTGTCTGCTGAGACTTGGATCTCTCCTCCAGGTGGCATCTGCTGTCCCTGCCTTGGAAGACAAGGCATCCAACAATCTGTTCGAGATGGGCAAGATAAACGGGACCCCAAACTAGTGCCACCTCCAGTGTCTAGTAAAGAGCAAAAGCCAACAAGTCCTGCCCACTTACTCTGTGCCAGCCTGGGTCCCCTCTAAGAACCTGACATGAATTACCACAGATGAGCTTCACAAAACCCTCATGAGACATTGTCCCTCTCCTTCCTTTTGCCATTCACTGCATAGTTGAGGACAACAAACTTGAGACAAGCAAATGACCTTGCACAGAATCACTAGCTGTTAGTCCAAACCTCAGGGTACAGTGGCTGCCCATTAAAACAAAACACAACAAAACAAAGAAGACTTTCAGCTTCTCCACATAGCACATATTCTCCCCACAGCAGAGAAGGAATGCCTATTGCCAGCCACACAGTGGCACAGGGTGGCTTCATTGAACAGAACCGGAGAGTTTACAGAATAACAATGACAAGTCAGTGTTTCACCTTCCTGGCTCTCTCTAAGAACCAGGGTACATTTATGGCTGTTTTCAAAGAATAACCGTGAACATGGTGCTAGACCAGGAGGGGAGGGGGAGGAACACAAT
This sequence comes from Scalopus aquaticus, assembly GCA_004024925.1. Taxonomy (NCBI): domain Eukaryota; kingdom Metazoa; phylum Chordata; class Mammalia; order Eulipotyphla; family Talpidae; genus Scalopus; species Scalopus aquaticus. The sequence continues at coordinate 148,784 of PVIJ01000869.1, forward strand.
TATAGATCAGAATGAAATAGTTGCTCTGGGTGCAGTTCCTGAGCTACCAGAGTGAGTGTACCCAGGGGCATATAGGAGTGCTTGCCTTGGTTTGGTTGGTTGACTAAGAGCAGAAATCAATGATGGTTTTACTAAATGAGGCTGAGATTATATAAAGCAGGAATTGGCAAACTTTTTCTACAAAGGGACAAATAATAAAACTTTGAAGCTTTGTGGCTCATACAGTCTCTGTGGCAATTAGTCAGTTTTACTGTTGCAGTGCCAGAGCGCTCATGGATGATATGTAAATGAACAAGGGTGACTGTGTTCCAATAAAACTTTATTGACAAAAACAGAGGGTGATTTTTATTAATGAAGACAGACCATCATTTCCTGACCCCAGAGAAGGAATTCAAGCCTTAAGAATAGGAGTTACGACTGGATTTATCCTGTAGAAGCCATGTACCCTTTAAACTAGTTGGATCTCATTTTCTAATAAGATTATTTTCCAATCATTTTAGTGACTGGATTCCCAGAACATCAGAATCCTCTGGGGACTCAGCACGTCACTGAGCTGACTGAGCCAGTGGAGGCAGAATCGCCCCCCCCCCCCCCCCCGATGGATTGTGCCTGGTGGGTGCCACTGTCTTCTAAGTGCTTTCTTTAAGGACCTGGCTGAATGACATCATTTAACACAGCAATTTCAGGCTTTTGAGAGGAAGCCTGAGTCATGTGAGAGGAAAGTAAATAAAACAGAAGTCTGAAAATTCTAGATGCTGCTCCTAAGTCTGGGGTCTCCAGTTTTGGGGGTTAGGATCAGAAAATGAGAAATGGGTGAAGAAAAGGCAAACCAGGGAGTGAAAGGCCATCAGGCGGGGTATCGGTGTTTATATTTAATATATAAACTGCCAGTATAAATTATTAAAATTACAATTAGTTAATATTAAAAGAAAAGAATGAATGAGATTCCTAGGCTCAATGGCAACCTGTGGGCTGTGTGTAGGGTTCCCACGCCAACAACCAATTTTTGGATATTAGCAGGAGTCTGAAAATTCACTTCAATTCAGATTTTGCAGCTCAAGGACTCATATCCCAAAACCCGCCTCCTCTTCCTTCCCTCCAGTTATAAGCCCTGTGCTGCTAACCAGCTGACTATGAATTAGAGGTTCCCACTACCCCTTCCTCACTTTTGGTTAATTTGCTAGAACAGGTCGTGGAACTCAGGAACTCATTTATTTATTAGATCTCTGACTGATTACAAAGGATATCATTTAGGAACAGCCAGTTGGAAGAGAAACTTAGGGCATGTGATAAGGGAAAGGTTTCCAAACCCTTTCCCATTCTCCCCAAAACCTCATTTGTTCACCAGCCTGGAAGTTCCTTAAGTTCCCTAAAACCCCTCCTTTGGGTATCTATGGAAGCTTCATTAACAGGCTTGACTGATAAAATCTTGGGTGATTGATCTAACCTCCAGGCCCTCCAGGACTGGAAGTTCCAACTAAAATTCTAATCATATAGTTGGTTGTCAGGGGAACCAGGCCTCACCCTTAAGTGCTTCCAAAATTCACCTCATTCACATAACAAAGGACACCTTTATCATTCTCAACACTGAGGAAATTCCATGCCTTTTGGCAGCTGGGAGCCAGAAACTGTGGATGAAGAGCAGATGAGATAAATATGTTGGTCATCTGAACAACAAGAAATATGAATCTCTCATCAATCACAATGTCACAACAAAAATTTAGGTCCTCAGTCACACCAACCACATTTTAAAAATATGTTGCTTGTGGCAATATCAGAGTGTGCAGACAAAGGACATTTCCACCCCTGCAGAAAGTTCTGTTGCTTGGCACTGGTCTACAGATTATGGATCCAAATGTAAAAGACCTTGAGGCTTCCAGTTCCCTGCTTTGAAGGTCACTGGGATTTTATTTCTTAGAGAGGGTTATTAAAGAAGGAGAATAGCAAGGGGTAAGGCTCAAGGAATCCACTCTAGGTAAATTCCTGAGGCTGGCAAAGTTGAGTCAGGCTGGCAGCTCTGAATGTGATCAGGCCCAATGTTCAGCTGCGCCCCAGATGCTTGCGACCCCTCCCCTCACTGTTGCTCTCTGCAGGGCCCAGGGAGAAGGCGGGAATCTTGACGGGAGTTTGTGGCTGCAACACCATCTTCGTCTTCCCAGGGGTAGCATATTAGGCTCTTCTGCAAATACCTGTTGCATTCACCTGCCTGGTGTCACTCACCCTTCTTTTGGTAGGAACAGCCCTATTTTCTCATAGGGAACCGTGTTTCACATCTTTCAGTGCCCGTGGACACGCTGGACATGAGAGTTGGAAAGGGGCCTGGCCAATTGGGACCAAGCTCATGCATCTAAAGGTGGACATGTGTCCCATGTAGTGTCAAGGACAGTTAGAATTTCTGATGGAACTGTAGGAAAAAGGGCACTGTCCTTACACAGGAGATCTGAATCGATAAAATGTAGATCTTCGAGTGATTTGGACAATTTTACCACCACACAAGAAGACCCAGAGAGTAACGAAAAGAACAGAGAAAACTTGAGGCAAAACAATGAGAGAACAAGAATTCCAATAATCTATTGATAGCTTGTGCCTGAAGTCATTCTATTCCTGGGCTTTCAAATTTTGGAAGTCAATACATTTGCTTTTGTTGTTTAAAACTGCTTATGTTGGGGCCTCCCTGGTGGCGCAAGGGGTTAAGTCTTAGCACTATGAAGCTATCCACAGCCACTGCAGCACGAGTTCAATCCCTGGCCAGGGAGCTGCCACGTGGCACAGCAGACCTCTCCTGTGTTGCCCACTGCTCCCCTCAGCAATGTAATTCAGTCAATCTGCCTGTTCTGCTCCCCACTCTGTCTCTGGTGAATCCTTTCACACACACACCCACCTCTGGCCTGCACCCCAGTTCTTGTATGCGTAAATAAATCAATCTTTTAAAAAAAAAAACCTGCTTATATTGGGTATTTCTTACCAATAAAAGAAGTCCTAATAAATGTTAGGTCATTTCCTCAAGACCCCCTTTCCTGCTCTTCTTCCGTGGCTCTCCTGGGCCTTGGATCCCAGTGGTCCTGGAGGAGGGAAGCTCCACCGAGTTAGAAAGGACAGGAGGCTCGTACCTGCACCATCATCTCTTCCCTCCTTCCCAAGCATTTTCTCAGCAGTGTCCACAGCTCCTTCCCCAGCACCATCCTCTGACAGCTGTTAGCAGACTTCTTTTCTATTGAATTCATTGTAACTTGATTTCCTCTGAATATGAATGTGTGTGTGCGCGCGAGCATGCACACAAGCAAACTTGAGTGTGCATCAGAATCACCAGGTTGACTTGGTAAGCACACTTTTTCTAGTTCCGACCCCCACATTTTCTAATTCGGCATGTCTGGGTGGGGCCCAGGAATTTAAATTTCTAACATGTTCCCAGGGCTGCTGAGGCTGCTGTTGGGGGACCACACTTTGTGGACTCCTGGCATATGGGATGGGGCTAGAATGGAGAGCAACACCTGCCATTTCTAGAATGCCTTACAATTTGTAAAGACCTCTATGCGGTTTATTTTAATTGAGCCTCACAGACATCATGCAAGCGAGAAAAGGCAACTATTATTGACATAACTGTTATTCTGAAAAGAAAACTGTGGTTTAGAGGGATAAGATCATTTGTCAGGTTCACATAGCCAATACTTACAAAAGCTACCACTGTAACTCAGATCTCCTGACTGCAGTATGTTTTGCATTGCAGTGTGCCAACTTGTGTGAAAGCAGAAGCCAATATTGAGGAACACAGGGAAAAGGGAGAGGAAGAAGAAGGGGAGATCAAGGGCAGATGGGATCGGAAAGGGGAAGGAGGAGGGGGAACATGCACCTGAACCCCTGGGGTTATGGGGAATACCAAGATTATCAGAGGCTTGACATTAGTTAGACCTGGATTTAGTGCCATTTCTGCAAAATAATAATTACTTACACCAGTAGGCGGGTAGGATGTATGGGGGTAGATGGGTAGATGGCAGGTAAGAAATTCATGTGACATCCCCCTTAGAAATGGCATAATGCATTTTGTTTGAGATGGCTGTTACTTCTGTTACGGGGCAGCCCTGATATAAAATGGGGTGCCTGACTGTGGGTCCTCACCCATGTGCTCAAAAGGGACTTATAATAAGACTCAACTTCAGGCACACACAATAAAATTAATAAAGGGTTTATTTACAAAAAGAAGGGAAAAAGAAAGAGAATAAGTTGGTGAATGTGTCCTTCCAGTTCCACTGAGCTGGATCCCAATGGTGTATTCAAATTCGGCAAACAGCCAAGAGACCCCCCAAAGCCCTCATGTCTGGTTATATATCAAACCTGGCTGCTTAACTGCACCTTCAGTTCCCATCATCCTCCCTTCGGTGATGATAACATTACGGGATTTGTAGTCCTTGATGTCTTGGATCTCTTTGGTCTGAGGTGGGGGTGGGGTCTGTAAAAAACCTATCTGTGGAGTTTGTTCCGGATGTCCTTTGTCTCCCAACACTTCTAGGGGCAAATGAGGGGTTATGATTGGGAAGGAATCAGAGGATTCTCAGCTTCATTAGTATTGCTTTATCAATTAAGCCTGGTGATAGGTGATTCTTTGTCTTTTATAGAGGCAGAATAGAAGTGTTGTTTTTTGGAACTATCTGTATGCAATCTCTCCTAGAGATCTTTGCATTTCCACAGAAGACAATTCATGGACATAAAGGAGAGACTGTCCAATGGAGGACAATCTAGTTTCAGCAACCTGTAGGTGAGAATGATATTTACAGGGAAGAGAAGAGTCTTTGGGGCCTGCCTGCAGCTACATATACACCACTGGCCCTGACAAGACTACCTAACAGCTGACTTCAGAGGGAAAATTACACCCTACCCTCCAGAATGAATCTCCCTGGCAAGTCAGCTGGTGTTTGCTCTAAACCCTCACCCCAAAGAGCATGTTGCAGCAGCCATTTTAATAGTCGGATCCCTTACCCCAAAATGTCTGAGTTCCCTCTGTGAGTGTTTCTTAATTTTTTAAAGCCAAGATGAATGAACGTGCTAATCTTTCTCCTCTCTGCTTCATAGCAAGTCCGGTGCTTGGCCTTGCATTATTCATGAAGGTTTACATTAATCAAATGCTTCCAAGTTTCATAAAGTTTCTATTTTGGAGCACACAATTCTTTGTAGAGTTGGCACTTAGTGGACAATAGGATAGAATTTTGGAGGTTATCCAGCATTCTTAATTCCCATCTGCTTTATTTGCTGCAGCTGTTTTATTTCTTCCTCAGAGACCGTATCTCAGAACTCTGCTGCATGAAGACTGTGTTCAAATAAATGTGAGCACCAGGAAAGACCTGCCTGCCTGAGTGGATGCAAAAAATGGTGAAATAATCACACTCGGTTTGTCTTCTCTGTCTGCTGGCATCCTGGGATGCTCCTGTGTATAATTTTTGGGGCAAAGGGATCAACTTGTCCTTCACTACCCACTTTCTCTTAAAAATTCAACTCCCCAATTTTTGCTGAGCCAGGTAAAATAAAGACTACATTTCCCAGGTTCCTGGAGCATGCCCTTACAGAGGTCATGTGACCAAGTTCTGGCCAGTGGGGTATAAGAAGAATGTTACCTGTGATTTACAGTAAGGGCATGCCCTGCCCCCCATCTCTTTTTCTGTCTTCCTGCCTGCTGAACTGTTCTATGATGGCTGAATTGGACTACAAGAAGGAATTATGTGTGGAGGGTAGGAAAGCAATAAGTAGAAGACACTGAAATCGCTAACATTGTAATACCTTAGCAGCTCTGGCCTTTTTGAAAGTGAAAAACTACCTTGGTGTTTTCCGGGGAAGGGTTGAGACACATAGGCAGAGCTAATCCTTACTCATTCACTCTTTAGAAAGACAACGTCTTTTGCAAACTTGGTAAGAAGCACCTTAACAAGAAGAGAGCATTTTAATATCAGCGGTCATACTGGGAAGGACTGAACTCAAGATGCCAGGTCCTGAAAGTATAAAGAACTTCCTGTGTGACATCAGACCAACTCGTTCCACATCTCATTCTGCCAGTATCCATGGCACAGCATTCACACGCGGAATGGCCTGGGGATTGTACACCTATTGTACCTGAAAAAGAGGAATTGATTCAGCTAAGTAAGAATAAAAATGTCTCCAAACCTTTGAGTCAATGGTTGAAGAATAATGGATTATGGGTATTTTTCTCTGTGTAAAAACACTAGAATGAAAATCATCCATAAACCCACAACCAAGTTATCATTTTGATTTATTTCCTTTTGTATTTTTCAGTGCAAACATAGCTGTTTATCTTTTCATAGATAGTATCATGGGATTTGTATTCTCTATAGTTTGCCTTTACACAACTACATAATAATCAACACTTTCACATGTAATTATGAATATTTCTACAATAATATTTTTAATCATCTTTATTTTCGAGAACTACATGACTATGCTCTAAGGAATTGTCCAATCAATCCCCCAGATTGGACATTTCCCCTACATTTAGGTACATTTCTTTCCTCTTTCTTTGCTGTTATAAAGCACAAGGATCTCTAACAAAGATAAGTATCCTTGTAGATAAATATATGCACACATCCTGAATTTTTTAGTAAGGTAAATTCCTAGACCTGGAATTCAGGATGATTTAACCAGTTATTATTACCTGTTTTTTAGACTCATTTTGAGGTCAGTAATATTCTACTTTCTCATCTGGTTGGGCAACTCTCTATCAGGTTTCCAGAACAATAACCCATTGTCTGATTTATGTTAAGCAGTGGGAGAATTTGAACATTTCTTGTTCTGAAATATTCATAGGTTTTTGTTTTCATTTTCTACCATTGCAAGCAGTTAAACACACAGCCTGGAGAAGTGGCATTTTTCTTTCAGAAAATGAATTGGTAATTTATTCAAATGAAGCTGGGTAGTTGTTTTAAATTATTACCTTATGCAAACCTCTAATGAAATGAAGTCAGTTTACATCTTTAAATAACCTTTAATATTTGTACAAGTAAATATCTCCATTTGACGATAATGGAAATTGTCAGAAATTTTCATTTTCTCACAGTTTAGCTCACTCACAATGGCTGTCAGACAGCCAAATGATATGACGCAGAGCACTGCTAAACGTTTCAGCAGAAGACAGTATTTCAAAGGTACGGGAAAGGAGGTGCAGACACTAATGAAGTTTTATTATCAGAACATAGAATTAGGATTGTGACAAGAGACAATGGTGGCAGTGACATGTAGTTAGACTGCTAAAGCTGGTGAAGTCTCTAGCTGGATCTCAGGGACAGAAATATTGAGAAGGGTAGACTGATGAATACCCTAAGTGGAAACACACCAAGTTTCAGTTTTATCTATCTGGAAAGAAGGCAAAAAACAAACAAAATAAAACAAACAACAACAACAAAAACAAAAAGGAAGAAAGAAAAAGCAGACCCAAGCCAATTGGAGATCAATAAAATAAGAAAGGTGTGGATGTGTGTCAATATTCTTCACATAGCCAAGAGGCAAGTTGGTGTGCTTGGGTGTGTTTGTGTGTGTGGGAGATGAAATAAGGAAAGCTGGCTCCCATGGATCACAATTCAATGAAGGATTCAGGGTTTGAAACACAGTTTTATCAGGGATTTGTAGTTTTCTGTGGGAGAAGGGAGAGGGAGGTGAAGAGAGGAATATGGAGAAGGAGAGGAAGGTCCACCTTCATCCAAAATGGAACCCAAGGTCATCCATCTCATGACATGGTCACACCAGAATAGCCCTTGTCATGTATCTCTCATTGATTCTTTTTACATGTATTTTTTTGTGTACTAAGTGCCAGGTGCTGTTCTTCTAAACACTGGTAATATCATGGTGAATAAGTCACATGTTTACATGATTTGCATGATTTGCATTCGTGGGAAGAAGCATTAGAATGATAATAAACCAATTAAGAAAAAATATCCAATAGCACTGTACGTACTATACAAAGAATTATAACAAAGTGAGGTGATTGAGCACTTGGAAGCTACTTCATGTATGGTGTGTGATGGTTTTAAAATAGGTGCTTACATACTTTGACACTTATCTTATTAAGAGGTAGAGTAGGTCCCTTCCCCAGTTCTTTGTGGCCTTTGTAACCATCTGAAAGAACAGGAGGCAGAAGAAGTAACACTCCATGAAGCTTCTGTGGATTTTCTTACAACACCCATGCTAGGCTTCTTCTGCTGAATATAAGAAGTATAGCTGCCACGGGGCCATCGTGGGGAGACACCACTGGGAGGGGCTACAGGAAGGAAAGGAAGAAACCTGAGCATCTTCTCAGCCCAGGTGCCATAGAACGTGATCCCACCCCCCTCAGACTCCTGAGCCAAATAAATGATGATGACTGCTTTTCACCATTGCTTTGGAGTGGTCTATTATTAGCAACAGAGAACTGGAATGAGGTGGTCTAGGAAACTTCTTGGAAGAGGTAATATTTGAAGGCCTCAGTGTCATGAGGAGCTATGGGAGGAAGAAGAAAACTCCAGTTAAAGGAACAGTGCAGTCATGCTAAGGTGGAAATGGATTTAGTCAAGTCAAGAGAAGGAAAAATGCCAGTGAGGTTGAAGCATATAATGCAATGGACACATCTTGTTTATTTTTAATATAATTGTTCTATCTTCTAGGTATGTACTCAAGACAAATGGAAACACAGAACCACACAAAAACTTATACATAAATGTTCATAACAACATTATTGATAATAGCCAAAAAGTATGAACAACCCAAATGTCCACAAACTGAAGAGTGGATAAATAAAAAGTGGTATGTCCATACTATGGAATATTATTTGCCCATAAAAAGAAAAGAAGTACAGTTATATGCAACATGCAACAACGTGGACAAACCATGAAAGCATTATCCTATGTGAAAAATTGATCACAATAGAGCCCATATCATATGATTCAATTTATGTGAATTGCACATAATGAGCAAATCTTTTTTATTAAAAATTTAAACATTTTAAAAAGTTGAGCTGTAATTAACATGTATTCATTTCAGTTTAGGATAAGCAAATCTCCAGTGCAGGACTAGAGAAGCTGGGAGATTACTGCTAAGGGGTGCAAAGTTTCTTTTTTCGGTGATGAGTGTGTCCTGAAATTGATTGTGGTGATGGTTACATAACTCTGTGATTATATTAAAAGAGATTGAATTATATACTTTAAGTGGATGGATTGTATGATCTGTGAGAAATGTCTCAATAAAGCTGTTATTAAAAACAATAACAAAAAATCAAAACTGAAACCAAAGGGTCAAGAGCATGTATAATAAAGAGCACAGGCTCTGGAGCCAGAGCCAAAACCAAACTGACTCATGGAGAAAAAAAGAAGTTGCTCTAGAGTCAGTCCATGGGTGGATTAGTTGTCTACTTGCATTAAGTTCGGTTGAGCATCTCTTTACATGGCGGGATCAGCACAGAAATGACCTGTATGTGCAAGCTTGTGGCTTGTTGTGGTTGTGGTTGTTGCTGCACAGTCACATATAGCTGATCAAACTGGGGTGCCTACTTAAAAAAGGCAAGCAGGGCCTCCCCGGTGGCACAACGGGTTAAGTCTCAGCACTGTGAAGCTGTCCACAACCACTGCAACACGAGTTCAATCCCCAGCCAGGGAGCTTCCCACATGGCACAGCAGACCTCTCTTGACTTGCCCGCTGCTCCCCTCAGCAGTGTACTTCAGTAGATCCACCTGCTCCCCTCTTTGTCTCTGGTGAATCCTCTCACCACCCCACACCTCTGGCCTATACCCCAGCTCTTGTATGCATAAATAAATAAATCTTAAAAAAAAAAAAAGGCCAGCAGCACACACACACACCCAGAAATTGCCTTCCTCTTGTCTCTGTGCTTATTGCATATTCCATTCTAGATGGTGTTCATAGTTACCAGTTTTTCACAACAAGTGGGGCAATTTTTGTCTAAAGCTAAACTATCTCATTCCTGGTGGTGTTGATGGTGAGGAGGGCATTCAAGTCATTTCCTCTGCCTAGATTCAAAGCAAGTCATTTGGGGCAATTTTGGATCCCATCAAACACAGAGCCAGATTTTTAGACCAAAACAAAGCAATTTACCACATAAAGAAATCATGGTAGGAATGAAATTAACTGTCGCTGTTGTGCATTTTGGTGTAAAATTATGTAGCATTCAACTTCCAAATTAAAATCTTGAATGTATATGAGTTATTGTGACCCTCCTCCATCATCTTTCTGATTAAGTGATAGTAGTAGTTAATAGAGTGGCTAATATGGTACAAATGAGACTTTAGATGTATTAACTTCTCAAAAGAATGATCTTTCTCATTTTAAAACAACAGGCTTTCATACTGAACTAGAAGATTTTGTACTCCTGTCAATTGTTGGGGGGAAGGGAGGCATTAATGTCAATCACAAAAATAAAACATAGCAAATACAAAAACTGTATTTGCAAGTGTATGTATAATCGTCACCTTTTTAAATATTTCTAACCCTGGAGAGAGGGCTCTGACTAGAAGAGAAAACAGATGTAACCCTGCTGTTATGTTGCTGTGTGTATTAGGTAAGTTGCTTAACCTCTCTGGTTTAGTCTCTTTAGCTCTCAAATAAGGATAATTCTTGATCTGCTCTCCCTAGATATATCTATTAATTCTTGCTTCACCAAAGACCTAGCTAGCCAGTGATTCATGATTTGTTATTTTTAAATAGGGAGCATTTGGCCAGTCAGATGAACTTTTCCAGAAAAGTAAACTATGACACAGTTGTTGGCAGCTGGTGATGCATGGTGGAGGAAAGGATTCATGATGGCTGCCATGTTGGGCTACATTTGAAGTGAGAAAGGAGGTAAACTGGACAAGAAAGAAAGCTATGAGAAAGAACTCTTAGATACAAGGGAGACCATGTGGCCTTCAGAGGCAAAGCAGCCTCTTAACATCAGCTCTCCTCTCTCCTGATCTAGTTCATCTGAAGTCTGCGTAGCCTTGAGGTCTCTAAATGTCTATGCTGAGCTTTACCTTCATGTCCAATGATGGGATTTGTGCTTCTGTTTCTTGTAAAAATAAAAAAAAAAAAGGAGGGAGTGTTTGGTATAGTCTTATTTAAAACATCTTCCATGCAACCTTAGATTAGAATTAGATTAAGGATCAACTGACCTCCCTTGATTGAATATGGGCAGGAATCATGAGTTTTTATATTTGTGTTTCTAAAATGTTTGCTTAATTGAACTGAAATTGGTAAAGTGTGTGAAGATACTTTGAAAACTCCAAAGCACATGCAAATGCAGAGCGTAAGCAATTATTAATAATCTGATTAAGATTTTATGAAGCTCCCATTAGTCATCTTTGTCTATCTGCCACAATGAATAAAACCAAAAGAAATGGCTGAAACATCTAGAAATTAGGGGAAATTTCTCTCCTTCATCTGAGCAGCTTTAACTGTAATCATTTTCTAGAAAGAAAGGACAATTTGAGGGAACTCTCCTCTACCAGCAAGGAAAGCAGTCCCCATCTGAAGCTGACATTCAGGTCCTGCGGACAAAAGCACATGTGTTTATTTCCTAAGTGTTCTAGTATGAAACTGCCAGGGTCTAGGCAGAGAGCAGCTTTTCACTCTCAGCTGCGCTCCAGGTTTCTCTGCTGGAGATGGGCTTTGATGGGAAGGGAGGGCTGAGTTTATCAGTGTCACTGGTGCATGTGGGCCTGAAGACAACCCCCTGTCCTTGAAGAAGGGCTGTGGCGTGGGCTCTACTGCCCAGATGATCTTCATTGGTCAGCTTCACCTGGTCACCCCACTTGGCCTGCATAACCTCCAGCCTATGTTTAAAATGTGGAAAGGAAGAAGACACAACCATTCAAGGATTAATGGAATAGGGACTGTTGTCTTCATTGCAAGGCCACCTACCTAATCCAAACCCGTAGCTGCTCTCATTGCCGGGAGAAGACATCTGGGCGCAAGGATATTGCAAAGAGCACATCAATGCTCAAGTCAGTGCCTCGTGCCCAGTGGTGCCTGGAGGCTCCCACTGCTCCACCAGGCCTCGGCCCAGCCCCGCCCTAACTCCCCTCCACCCCCATATTTTATCAAACAAACAGCTGAGATGGACCCCCTTTAAAATGTCTGCACACAGCCTCTCCCCATTCCTGACACAACCTTCTGGGTTTTAATTACTCCCCGAAAGTGAGAGCCATCCCAGGATCCTTCGGTGACATTTTCCAGTTTCCTGTCGTCTCCACTTATGAGAAACAAATGGGCTGGCTGGCCTCCCTCTAGATTGAGTTTTTCATGAAGTCATTACTTCTGTCACGGGGAGTATTTTCAAATTGAAAAATCTGAAACAATAAATGATGGTGAAGCAGTTAATAACTGTTAAGAAATCACATTTGGAAAATTGCATTTAAGCAATAACCTTTCTCCCTGTAATTAAATGACAGAAAGGTCCTGGTTTTAATTAAGTCAGCAATTTATAGTTATGAAGCTATACTTCACTATGCAGATTAGCAAATGATAGGTCACAGAACACCCTGAGTGCATTTTGAGTGGGCCTGATATGGTAATTACTCCACTGTTCAGCGGTGACCACATTGAACCGTATCTCTAGATGAAACAATTTTCTTTTCCTTGCTCCATGATGTATAACTAGGATGAATAAATGTACCACGAGCACTGCCTTGCGCATCTTTAAATTAAAATGGATTTTAAATGAGGGGGCATGAGTGGAGGGAGCGTGTTTGAGGAACAGCACCGGGAGGGAATGGGCCACTAGTCAATGCCCGCCAGCAGAGAATATATCATTGTTTTACAGGGCTTTCTATCTTGTGCCTGAGTGTTTGCTGCAGATTTATGAGGAAGTAAAATGCTAATGTTAGTGTATTTATAAACATATGATGGGGATTTCATCTATAATTTATTTGCTGCCCCTACTCTCTGCCTCCTCGGAGAGAAAATGAAATGCTGTGTTGGACAGCCCAGAGGGTCATTAATATGGCTTTCACATTTTATTTAACTAACCCCCAGCTCATATTACACATTGATGATCACATTGTGAGATGTTTTCGGAAATGCTTATTGTGTCTTGTCTCCTGGCTGACCCAGCCTCAGCTCTGCAGAGTCCTAGATATCAGCAAATGGCTTCAAATAGTCAGGTGGGAATCTATTCAGTGGGGGATCTTGTGTGTGTTGGGGTGGGGATGTGTATGTATCTCAGGGGCTTTGGCAGGAAAGGAAAATCCAGCTCTTGAACAATCATTTTCCCCTTATTTCTCTTTAGGTTGCACAAACATCTGAACCCTAGGAAATGACTTGCTTACAAGTGTTTGATTTCTTCTTCAAACCCCAAAGTTCACCACCTCTCCTGCTGAGTGCACACCTCCACTCAAACACAGGAAGGAGAGAGGCTGCAGAAGACATTAGAGCATCGAGATGAACTTCAAAAGGCAAGAACGTCCCAAGCAGCAGAGGGGCCAAAGAAGGGCAGGCCATCCTTCCAGCCGTTCGTGTGGATGGAGGTATTTGTCTGGGACAGGAACACTGGCTGTTCTACCAAGTCTGGTTTCACACACTTTGTTCTCCCTCTTGCACAGGCAAGTAGGGAGGTGAGATGAATCAGATTTGATGTAAGCTGGCCAATAAATCATGGAATGTGTCACAACTATTAGTGATTCACTAACAGTGAATGCCTGTTCCAAACAATCAGAAATGAAACGAGATTTTAAGTCAGACTTTCCTATTTAAAAATATTAACTATTCCTCTTTTAGGAAAAAAAAAAAGGGGGACACCAATGCATCTCCCACTCATCCACTCATCCTACCTTGGATGTTCTGGAATCCTAGAAGAGTGGTCAATACTATCGTATTCCTAGAAAATTTATCTTTATTATATCTTAAAAGAAAAAAATACTGTAACATTAAAAAAAATCATGTCATGAACATTTAATTTGAATATCAGTTACATGGGTGTCCCCAAGCCATCCTGCTGGGGACACGCTGGCCTTTGGTATTTTTTGGTCTCACACATTCATCCAACACATGGAGGGAAACAGTGTTCTTAATATTTTGAGAGTGATTCTTAGGGTGACTTAGATTTTTCAGTCGCCGCTGATCTGAATTCTTCTTTCTCTTGAATTCTTCTCTGTTTTGTCTTCCATAAGCCTCAATGAAATATTCTCAGCTACTCTGTGTCACCTTATTGGACATCACCCTAATTTCCCCCTTTCCCATGATACTCCTGGCCCAGGCTTGGGAGGCAGCTAGCCTGTCAGAAATGGTTCCTCTTTATTTACAAAATAAAGTAAAATTGCATGTGTCCAGCGGGAGAGACATTTTTAGATGGAGGAAACTAGAGAAGTGTTTTCTTTTCAACTTTTCTTTGCAATCTTTTCTTGAAAATTCTCCCACAACTGGGTCACTTGAGGTATAAGGAAGATGTTTGTGGTTGAATTTCAAGTTAATAGAGACATACACACAAGGACTCCTCTTCTTCCTCCTTGAAGATGTGATATGTCTTCAACCAGACTGGAACAGATTTCATACAGACCAGGTAGTCTTGGAAGAAGAGATATCATTTGACGAGCCTATGCATGCATCCATATAGTTTCTTTGCTTGTGCACCTGACATTTGCTATGTGCTGTGATGGGCAATAGGATATGAGAATGGATAAAGCCAACCAACACCAGGGAATTTATCTCCTACTCCTCAGTCGGAGATGGGATCAGGGAGGAAGGGGAAGAATTAACAGACGTAGAAGCAGGTCAGAATAGCATGATATCAAAGAACTTAAGAGCAAGCCTTGGAGTTAAATCATCTGAGATTAAACTCTACTTTCAGCACTTATGTATGTATGCTCTTGGACAAGTCACTTAACCTTGCTTTACTTCATCTTCATCATTAAAATGGGGGCAGTAATAGTATCTACTTCATAGAGTTATTAGGAAAGACTGAATAAAATAATATATATATATATATAATTCATGGCACACATTAAGTACTCTATTAATTATTACAACAGTGTGTGAATCATATAATAGTAAAGGAAGAAGCACCAGACATTGTATGAGATCACAGAGGCATGCAGGCATCTATCTCAATCTGGAGTAATTACCGAAGGTTTCTCAGAGACCCTTATACTTTGAATTAGATCTGCAAGTAGCACATTCAGTTAAGGGGTGGTGGGTTAGGTCTTCATGGAGAAAGTGGGTAAACTTGAATTTTACCCTAGGATTCTGAGCCTGAGTCATCAATCAATAAACTCACTTATTCCCTGTTGGCAATGACTGGAGACAAAACTAATGTCTTAGGGAAGGGAAACAAAGTTCTTGGTATAGGTCGGTATAAAGAAACCATTGTCAGCCTTTCTGCCCTTCATTATATCCCAATAGATGGTCCCTAAAGCCTCCTCAATGCTGAATTCCACGGCTCCATCAGGTGGGTTAAGTTCTGAGCCTTCAAGAACACAAAGCGTCTCTCTTACTTGTGGAAAAGCTGTAAGACGGCTTCCTGTCCTGTGCATTGATGTAGGAACTCTCCCAACAGAGTTGCCAAGGCAAACAAAAGTTTAACTTCCTGATCTTGAATACTCCAGTGAATTATTATCAAGTGGAAATGCATGTAATTAAGGTGGGCGGAAGGCGGGAATTGAATTATGATAAAGCTCATGCCTGCTGATGTGTTTGATGACAGAGGAGAAAGTCATAAAGGGAAAGATGATGAATTTCTGTCTTTTCTCTGGGAATAACTGACTTAGAATCAATGTAATGAAAAATTGTCGAGTGAACACAGAATGGCACAGGGGAAGGATATGTTTCTGATGGAAATGTATTAGCTCACAGCAGAGCTACACTTTCAATCTTGATCTCTGGGGGAAAAATACCACCATGAATGTATTATTTGGAGAACAACTGTAATGATGCCATGTTTCTACCAAAAAGTTCTCAGTGACTTTTCCTCTTTTCCTATAAAATAAAGTTCAAAGTCCTGGACATGGCATTCAAGGACTGTTATAACTGACCCCAATCTTCCCTATCACCTACTCTACCAAATGGGCAAGTATGGCTATATGTATGGGCATGCGCGCGTGCACACACACCCCTTAGTACACTCCAGACCAATACATCATTCATACTTTCTTACATGTGCTATGTGCAGGTATCTTGCTCATGCCAACGTGGCCTTCTGCCAGTCTCCGATAGTCATCTTCCAACACCACCTAAGGTCCAGTTCGAATTGTCCTTCCTTCCTTTTAGCTTTTCCCAAAGCTATAATTAATTTCCTCTCCCTGATCCCAAGGGTTTTCTCTAGATCTTAATTAGCAATACTAGTTGTAATTAATAATGTCTTATACTATCATTATTGATGCGTTTTTCCTTATTTATTATCTTGTAAAATCTTTGAGAGTAGGAGGCATGTCGTATTTATTTTTATAAATTTCACAGTACCTGGTATAGGGTTTTGCATAATACTGACTTTAAAAATGAATTTCTGTTTTTGCTTTGACTGTCAGGAAGCTCAGAACTCATTTTTCAGGCTCTATTAGAGTATCCCTTCATCTGGTTTTTCTGGTATATGATTCTCCTTCTTCCTTACTTGCCTCTTATACTTGCATGCATCTTTTATTATTCTATTACATTAGTCTTTTTTATTATAAATTATCACTTCAGAAGTAGACAGGCAGAAATGAAAGCAACAAAGGTTAAACTGAACTCAAATTGTTTATGAAGTTAAAAGTAGACTTAAATTTTCTGATATTAACATTGATAAGAGGCCAACTAGGGAGATAGAAATAAACAAAAAACAGACCCACTAAGATAACAACATCTCTATTGAGATTTACAGTCCTTCAGAATTACTTTGTTTGACCTTTCCAGAAATTCTGTGAGAGATGTAAGAGGTCAGACTCTTCATTGACTTTCATCTAATTCATTTAGCTGAGGCAGAATGAAGACCAGAGAGGTTAAGTTTTTGCTCAAGGTCACACAGTCTATGAAAAGCAGAGCTAGGTATAGCTCTTTTGAAGATCCTTTTTCAAGACTCTTACTATGAGTACCAATGTACAGAGGGTGAATTTGGGCCAAAGAAAATCCATGGCAGGGCCTGGTTGGCTTGGAGTGATGAGCTCAGGACTGGAGTGGCTATTCACTTCTAAAGTTGTTATGATGCCTGGCTTCCCCCATTTCCTGGCCACTTCCAGCTTGTTGAAAGAACTGATGCCCTTGGTTGTAGTTCAAAGAGCAATTGTCACTAAGAATAATTCATCAGGATACTTTGGGCCAAGGCAAAAGAAAATTCAACTCAAACCGATCAGAAAGACAAGACTGTCGATTGGCTCCTGTCACTAAAGTTTAGGAGTTAGAACGACTTCCCAGAGATTTCACCCAGTGACCTCTCCTGTTGTTCTCTGGTTCCACTCTCCTCCACTCTCCTGCTGCCCCCATCCTTGGGACAGTGACAAGGAAATCCCAGAAATCCCTCGCAAATCTGCCTTGCATTCCATTGTCCCAAATTAGGTTATATGATCATGCCTGAGCCAATCACTTGCAAAAGGATGGACTTAACCTCTGCCAACCAGGCCCACCTAGGAGTGGGGTAGATTTATCCTGAGTCACAGGGGTAGCAGGAAAGTGGGGAGAAGGGGGTGGAGGGATGGGGAAAACTATTACCTGGTCAAAATAGCAGTATTGAGTTCTGTGAGGCTCTTTTCTGAATAAACACACCCTTCCCTTTCATCTCTCCTGGGGCTGTGCCTGAGGCACTTTCTCTAGCTGCAGCCCTTAGCCTTCCATTTATTTTCTTTCCATTCTTCTCTCCTACTTTTCCTCCCTCATACTCTTTATTAGTTTTTTTTTCTTATTTTCTTCCTTTCATTCAGTCATAAAACATCTCTTGCACCAGGCCCTGTGCTAGACTCTACAGTAGCTGGACAGCCGAGACCCCACTGTCCTCCGTGTGGGTGTTCCCGTCTGACATACATGGCCGGCGTCCTATAGATTCGCGTGTCCTGCAGAGGTTATCCACAGAGGGGAGGATATGGCAGTTCTTCTCTTGGGCAGAGCTATGGCGCTAATCAGGAAGTTTGTTTCATTTAAAGGAGAGAGCAGTGAGGCAAGGAAGACTGATTTTTGTCCACCCAGAACCGAAATACCACATTAAAATGCCTCCTAGCACCGAGAGGTTTGTCCATTAAATTTAATTAAGCTTTCTTTAGAAGCACATGTCTTGGGAGATCTATTATACCACCCAGGGGACAAAGCACTTGCTTTTGCCAGCCTTTGCCTTGCTCTTTGCATTATTCTTTCTGATCAGAAAACCCCGTGCCTCTATTGTTTAGCAGAATGTTCATATTTAGTGGCCAAATACAGGCATGTGAATTGTGGAAATTCTTCCTTACAAACCTCCCGCCGTTTATGGCTTCCACAGCCTCCTGAGTGAGCGCTCTGTAGTCCAAGAGCTTTGTTTTCCCTTAAATTGGAGAGTCTTTAACAAGGATTTGCATTGTTTCAAGGACAGCTTCTCTGGGTCTCTGAGATTCTTGTTTCTCTGAAGCAGCTCAGACATTCTGGAAGCTGTGATTCCTTCCAAGGACCAGCTGGGAGAGGCATGTGCCCAAGCCAGCCTCAAGAGTGGCTGTGAATTCCATAGTTTGAAAAAGGAGCAATTCTGTTGGTTGGGTGTCTGTGCTAAAGCTTAGCGTAGCAACTTTCTCTGTGGTAGAACCCTGGCATGTTGTGGCGGAAATATTTTAGTGTTTTCCAGTCCTGGGGACCTATTTACCCGCCTGCACTTAGAGCACTACTACTTGGAGATACCTCTGATACCTCAATTGCCAGTGTAACACACCCACAAACACACGCACACACCTCGTATCCCCCAAATCACAATGCAGAAAGTTAAAGAGGCAGAGTGTTCCCATTTACAATGGCCTTTTACCCAGAGGTATTTCCCAGATTGCTAATAGGTATCACAGGAGCAGATTCTTTGGTCAACTATGCCTAAGGAATACTGGATTAGACACAAATAAACAAGGTTACAGAAGGCCTCTTAGAGTCTTTAATGTGCTAATATACATGGTGAAAGGCTGGGGTGTGGGAGGAGAGCTATGGTAGGTGTGTTTTCCTAAGTAATTTGACTACAGAATCATAGGTCTTGAAATATCACTTGGGACTAGTATTCAAAGGAATATCCTTTGTTAACATACAAAGCCTCCTTGACTCCTGCTCATTCTTCCTTCTGCTATGAGAACACTATTTTCAGTATTCCTCTGTCGCTTTTGCAGTGGGGGTTCTGGTGCCTTTTCAACAGTAGGGCAGGATCTAGGTTGATTTAGACTAATAGTTGCAGCCTCACTGTTCTGTGGTTCTCTTGTCTCAGTCCTCTCCTGCACAACAGTGTCATCTTTGGCATTTTGAGTTGGCTGCAGTCATGCCTGGCCTTGTGTGCCAGGCTGGGCAAGACCGGAGACATAGAGATCAGTTTTTCTGTGGTGTTCTTTTAAGAGGAAGGACGCTTTTCCTAGAAGACCCCACCAAAGTCCCCACATCATTTATTGGCTCAAATGAGTGTTGGTACCCAAACCAATTTCTATGAACAGGGAAATGGCATGCGCTGATTGGATTAGACAAGAGTTCCTTAACCAGAGAAGGAAGGGGCCCCCTTGTTGGTTGGCTTGAACTAGTCAGCGTCCACCCTGGAACTAGAATCACTCCCCAGTCACTGCACACACTGGGGAGGGGAAAGTGTTTCCCATATGATCTTAAAATTTTTCTTTGTTAAGAGAATTGAAGAATTGGGCCTCCCTGGTGGCGCAGCAGTTGAGCGCTGCACTGTGGAGCTGCCGGCAGTGCTCGCGATGCGAGTTCGACGCCCAGCCGGGGAGAATCCCACATGGCGCAGCAGACCTCTCCTGCCTCGCCCGCTGCTCCCCTCAGCAGTGTATTTCTGATCTGCCTGTTCTGCTCCCCACTCTGTCTCTGGTAAACCCTCTCGCTGCCCCACGCCTCTGGCCTGTACCCCAGCCTGCATGTAAAAATAAATCTTTAAAAAAAAAAAAAGAGAGAATTGAAGAATTTACCCCCCTCTAAATTTTTGCACGAACTGATATTTAATAAGCAACGTTGTTAAAAACCTTATCCCCAGGATCTGTAAATTATTCCTATTGCTAAAAAAATTATATCATAATGATATCGCCAGTGAATCACCAAAATTATACTGAAGTCATTTTGCTTATCTATTGGTTGACGAAAGAAAGCGTGAATTTAGTAAAAAATAATATGCATGCCTTTGACAAGTTATAGTTTATTCCTTGCCAACAGATTTCCCTCCCCTGAAATGAACTCATTTGTGAAAGAATTTTGCTGCCTTAGTGAAAAACTATCCAAGGCTTGTAATATCTAAATGTCAGAGAACAATGGGACACATGCATCTTGATTGCTGCAGTAATTTGTATAAACCAAGGGGAAAAATTACAGATCGGCCAGATACTGCAGGTGAATAAGTCAGTCTTTGGGTACATAGAAGACTTTCAGAGGGATACTGGCTTTCCATGGCCATTCAGTAGATCATGTCTTGACTTCCTGACTCAAGTAGCCCAGGAATTAGAAAATGGAGCCAGCCAGAGATGGAGGTGCAAATGGTAATTTGTTTGCTTGTGCCTTTAGGCAAGTTACTTTAGCACCTGCAGACTTCAGCTTCCTTCTCTGTAAAATGGAAATGAAAATCTCTTCCCCTGCAGGTTTTGTGAAGATAAAAGGTGATACACAGGGCTTAGTAAGTGTTTGGAACACATTTGGTACTTAATAAATAACAGCTGCCATTGAAATGCCCAGGGCATTCTAGAGACTACTACAGGCTCCCGGAAATGGGCTTTCAGTTAGACCTGGATTTGCTTGGATCACTTAGGTCTTAGTGGCTCCATCAAGCCAAAGACTGAGTTGGGGACTTCTCTGCTGTCACCAGTAGTGTTTCGAGCCTTAATTTTTCATGTGGATTCGTGATATGGATCAAAGCTTTATGTTAAATGAAAGAAGTTTGACAAAAAATGAGAACTTAAGGCTGAAACAGAAATGTCTTTGATCTGATATAATCTTGCTGAGTTCTGGGTTTGTCATGTGTGTTTTTTTGGTCTTTTTCATGGATCCTCAGTTGATGGAGTAGACGCATATGAAAAATTCCTTTTCATTTTGTTTTTCTTAGAAATAAATTCAAGTATCTTAAATTTTTTGGAAAACGTGCAGTACATTGTAAAAATAATTTAAGCAATATAAAGAAAGTGATAAGTCCCTTCACAATCCAAATTCCCCTCAAGATTGACTCATGTCATTCTTCTAAAACTTTTAAGTATATGTGAACCGAATGAAACTATACACATTTTAGCATAAGTGGGGAAATAATCTATATATAAGAAGGGGAGGGCCTCCTTGGTGGTGCAGCCGTTAAGAGCTGTGTTGTGGAGCTGTCAGCTGTGGTGACACGAGTTCGACACCCAGCCAGGGAGATACCCACATGGAGCGGCAGACCTCTCCTGCCTCACCTGCTGTTCCCCTCAGCAGTGTATTTCTGTCTATCTACCTGTTCTGCTCCCCACTCTGTCTCTGGTGAACCCTCTCGCCGCCCCACCCCTCTGGCCTGTACCCCAGCTTGTATGTATAAATAAATAAAAAATCTTAAAAAAAAAAAAAAGAACAGGAGAGACAGAGGCAGAGACATACAGACACAGAGTGAGAAGTAAGCAGTTTGTACTTCTTTTCCTTAATGCAGAAGAGCCTAATTAAACTTTTTTTCTTTATTAAGCTAACATTGGTTTAAACA
This sequence comes from Scalopus aquaticus, assembly GCA_004024925.1. NCBI lineage: Eukaryota > Metazoa > Chordata > Mammalia > Eulipotyphla > Talpidae > Scalopus > Scalopus aquaticus. The sequence continues at coordinate 170,556 of PVIJ01000869.1, forward strand.
CTATGTGATTTTGGATAACAGGTTTATACCTCCTCAGATAAACCTAACTTTTTCAGATAGCAGCAGAAGATTTAATCTCTTAGATTTCAGTTGTGTCCAAACTTTCATTAAGAAAAAACAAAGGAATGAACAGCTCTCATGTCCACACCTTTGTGCATTTCTTTGCTGTCCTTTATCTTAAGTATCTCATCAAATTCTTAAAAATGCAAAGTAAATCTTTGAACCCAACATAGCAAGTGTCAGACAGATGGTGGAAAGATTACCAAATCTTATGTGAGAAAAACAAATGGGGCTACCTGAGTTTAGATAAACTCTCACCAGCCTTTGGGTCTTGTTCAAGAAACCATCTTCGGGTGCAAGAGAAAGCCTGTCTAAAGTACTGCAGTTCCCATAGTCCTGATAGATCCTGGAAGTGACTGTCGTTCTGTTTATTTCCAGAATTACCCAGTCAATTCTCCTCCACTGAGCTCAGTCCAGTAGCTGCATCAATGTGGACTTAAATTGGCCAAACTTTGTATCCCAGAAGCTGCATGAAATTACACAACGTAAGTCTATTGCAGAGATTTTTGGAGTTTACTCTTCTTTGATGTAAGAGGTTAATAAATTTGGGGTCTATCTATTTTCTATCTGTCTGTCTGTCTATCTATCTATCTTCTATCTATGTGCCTACCTACCTACTTACCTACCAATCTATCCATTCACACACACAAACATACACACCCACACCCATCTTTTTTCCTGAGCTTTCAGATATTTCTGAAATACCATGGACCAAAGAAAAACATATTTACCCAAGTCAAAAAACACTCCCAAAGGCACCATTTCCCTTTATTGATAAAGGGATTTCCATGGTATTCCCTTTAAGAGCAAAGTCTCAGTTCTTACTATGTACTATACAAACATATTATTTCCTTCTGGTACATTAATTTTTGGATTCCTTTAGGGTACAAAACACCACCAAAGTAGTGATTTGGCTATAACTCCCTTGCTATTTATCCATACCTCCCAATAATAAGGGTGTAATTGCTTTCAAGCTCTCACCACTGAGATTTTTCTGGCTACTTCTCCCATAAGTGAAAAAGTTAGCATTTATATTTCTGTGGTAACACAAACCACAGCTTATCATAATATTTACCAAATTGTGATAAGATAAAAGCTCACTTTGGGGGATAGTAGGAATAATATTTAGCACAGTCAATTAAGGAGTAGTGAGTATTGCCAGAAGTGACTGTTTGAGAGAGCTCCTGGGATTTCAGCTTCTTCCCTTGTTCCAACTTCTAAGTTCTTCCTCTCCTGGTTTTCATGATTAGTGCAGGAGACATTGCTTAAGGTGAGCAGAAAGTTTGGGGTGAGTTTGTGGTATTAACTTGGGCTTTTCTTTGCTCTTCCTGTCTGTGTCTCCAGAAATGTGGCTTCCCTCCCACAGAGGCTCTTCTTGAGGAATCTTGTTTTCCAGAATGGAAGACTGAGACTTCCAGTGGCCGGTGAGAATGTTCTATGAGGCCCAGTGTCTAGGCATTAAGGAATCTTGAATCAAAAAGTAAGAATGTTACTGGTTTTCTAATCTCTGAAAACTTCTGATTATCTAGAAGAAAGCCTCCATTGGTCTCCACTACCCTTATACACAGGCAGCTTCCCTTTTTGAACAAAGATAATGTAGGCTTCAGGGGCTGACCCCAGATCTAGAGAGAACTGAGTAACTTGGACTTCTATTTATCTTAACAGTTAGCTTCCATTTATCATACACAAATGCTACTGATTCTATTCATGATAAAGCAGTTTCCTTTGACAGTACATTTAAGTGATGCTTTTAAAAAGTCAGCCATTTAAAATAGTTTAAAAAAATAATAAGGCAAGGGGGACACAGATGTGACAAAATCCATAAGGGAGGTACAGGAATCACCAGGTTTGGAGAGACTGGGGCAAAGTTCTGGGAGCACCCCAGCCTTGCCCAATTTCTCCCTTCTTATCACCTCTTGCGCACTTTGCTTCTGCCTTGTTAGTCACCCTGAAGTTTCCAGAAGATGCCATATATATCTGACCAGCCATGTACCTCTATGCCCCCCTCTCCCCAACTTCTGGTGATTCCTGCTTGTCCCATCAGAACTGTCTCAGAAATGAGAGACTTCCCTGCCCCTCCCCCTTGTGTGTCCCTCAGAGCCCCGTTTCCCCTGCAGACATCTCATACTCCATTGTCATCGCAGGTTGATGCGACCTTCCCTCCATGAGCCCCTTAAGAGCGAGGACTGTGTCTTATTTCTCTGTTCTTTCCTCTGGCCCCCTGGTGATGGCACATAGGACTGTAGTACATGGTTCCTGCTATGTAGATATTTGGCACATAGTAGGAACCCCATAAATGTTTGTTGAGTGAAGAAGTGATAGTGAATAAGTGAAAAAGGAACTTCTGAGTCCTCAGCGATTCTCAACTGCTTTATGGATTTGTCCCTGAGGACACCCCTCCAAACCTGGCTACCCCAGAAGCCCACCTACATTGTAAGTACTTGGGAAACAGCTCAAGGGGGTCAACCTACCTGGGTAGCAGCACCCACTGCTGTGGCAGAGGGGCCATTGTTTACTGATGTGCACCCATGGGTGCATGGGCCGCAGCCACCACTAGCTGGGCACGGGATTCCTTCTCCAGTTACTGCAGCATGGGAAGACCTGGCCTTGGGAACCCAGGAAAGCAGTGTCAGCCACAGCACACCTGCGGAGGAGCAAGGGAGGGCAGAAACTAAAACAAACACCTTCCTTCTATTTCGAGTACCATCTCATTAATAAACAAACTGAGCAACAGGAAAGGAAGGAGGGCAGGCTAGAAAGGGCTATCTGGAGACACTGGCCTTAATGCTGCATTAAACTTCCTTCTAGATCTTTTTTGCTGCTAAAAATGGTTACATTTCTACTGCAAATACTGTTTTTTTTTTCCTATTCTTTATAAAATATCAAGAATCTTTTTCTTCATAGTGAATCATTATCATTATAAAGGACAGTTTGCCTTGCCTTTGTTTAAAAAAAAAAGTCATCATCATGCATATAGTGAATGAAAATAAAGAAAAGAAAATTCACTTGAAATTCCTTGCACCAGTGTTCAAATTTTAATGAGCACTATTCTAGTGTCCTCCACCCCCTCCTCCCTTCTTTCTACTCCCCCAGTCTTTCAACTACCCACAATTGTTACCATTTGCTGAGTGGTTATCCTATGCCAGACACCGCACAAACCTACTTAAGAGACATTTTCTTACTGAATCCTTCTTATAGCCCACTGGAGCATTACCCTCATTGACAGATGAGGGAACAGTGGCAGCAAGACTCCATGCTTGAGCAGATCACACATCAACCAATGACAGAGTTGAGAGATTACCTGCAGCTGTCTGGAGTAGGTGTCAGCCCAGAGAGGAGCTCTGGAGGCCCAGGGGGAGGCGGGTTCTCCTTCCTCAGCTGGGCATGGTGGGTGGATGGGAGCTCTGGAGTGGGGAAGAACTGGGTCTGATAAAGATTCTACTATTTTCTATCCTTTTGACCTTTCTTAAGCAAGTTGCCTCTCTGAGACTGTTTTCTCATCTGTAAATGGAGAAGCTACTTCAGCAGAGTGTTCAGACAATTAGATGAGGAGCTGCACACATAGCAGAGCTCTTGCCCTGCCTGTCTTTTCATGTAACCATTTCCGGACTGCAGATGGTCATAGGAGACCCATGTGCTGTGGCCAAATCCACAATTTAACAGAATTAAATTCAACGGCATCTCAGGGACTACCTATATGCCGGCCACTGTGGTGCTCACTGTTCTATGTACTTGTCTCTCTCTGAGCCATCTCTCATGCTGTTCCCTCTGCGTGGAAACCTTTTCCCCTTTATTTCCTCCCATCCTCCTTCAAGCAGCTCATTCTCCTGGCTGCATGTCATGTCTCCCCTTCAATTTAATCACTAAAGCTTCTCAAGTGTTAATCCATGTAAGATAGAGATAACCATAATGCCCCTGTCAGATTTGTTTGTGAGGGTCAGATGAAATGTATATAAAATATTAGCACGGGTTACACAATTAGTAGATGCATAATAAAGTTTGACTAATATAAATACAATGCAAATGTACAATAAATAATTTCATACCAAATCATAATAATGTGACAAATTTCAACAATAATAAGAGGAGGAGGGAACATTCTGGGACTGGCAATGGAAAAGAGCAGGATTGCAAAATCTAAATAGATGCCTGATCACCAGCTTCTTCTGGAAATGTGACTACACTGCTTAGAGTTAATGAGTTTCTAGAATAAAATTCCATGTGAGGGAAGAGGTTTCAGGTGCCAAGTTCTATCCACACCAATTCTCATGCACTGTAACCCTTGGCAAATCTTCTTCACCCAAGAGTTCTGATTTTGGCTCAGCTTCCTAGCATGGTACCAGTTAATTATGGTAATAGGATAAGGCATTCTTGGGCAGCTGGGAGATACTGGGCAAGAGTGGGACAGCAGGATTTGGGGAAGAGATTTATTATAAGTTAATAAATGGCACTGAAGAATCTCTGAAGAAGTCTGTGTTCACTGCAGTGAAACAAGGGGCTGGTAGGGAACGCGGGGGGCAGTTCACAAGGAACATAGGAGAAGATATTGAAACAATTGTTTCAGGGAATCAAGGACCATTCCAATGTGAGAACATGGGGAAGAGAACTGGTGGGTTGGGAGACAGCCATGGATGAAGACAGAAGCAGTACAGATAAGATGAGCTGATGTGGGTTCAGAGCAAGGCCAAAAGATGTCACAGGTCCTGGAGCAGTCTCCAAGAGTGTCAGCATTGGGCAGCCAACATGAGTACCTTTCCTGCCTTGGGTTAGCAGCTCAGCTCCTGGGAAAGGGAGTCCCCGCCACCTCTCCAGCAAAGCCGTCCAGCCGGAGTTCATCCGGGGACCTTCCTCTGCAGACCCTGGAGTATTTATACTCTGGATCAGGTCCTAGATCCAGAGTTTCCTGACTTTCAAATGTCAAAAATCATTAATTCTTTCTGTGCTTGACATAAACAACCAGTTGACCCACATTCTTGTGGTTAACACATGGTTTGGGTTAGATGAACTTGGGGTGAATTAGTCTTGCTGCCCCCTTGCTCTGTTACTTTGGACAAGTGACCTCACCTCTCTGAGTTTCAGGTTCCTCAGTGTAAAATGGGGATCATGAAAACTTCTGCAAAGTTGTTAGGAGCACACGAGAGAATGTGGAAGCTGTGAATTCTCTGTTTTGAGATGCAACCTATTTAGGGTTGTGCCCAAAGACTGTTTGGGAGCTTAGTTCATAGAAGATTAATGTTCATTTTCCTGGGCTGTGTTGCAGAATTCAGCTGGAAAAAACTCCAAGAGAAGTTGTGTGGCAGCTGTGTGAGAGAAAGGGGTGAGAGAGGCGGTAGTGGGAGAAATAAGGTCTGTTTCATCAATTAACCATCTGAGAGCTGCTAAACTCATTTCATTTAATTCTCCTAACTATGCTGTAGTTCTCTATACCCACTTTATAGATGAAGAAATGATGGCTCAGTGAGGTTAAGCATTTTGTTCTAGGTCACACTTTAGAAAAGTGGCCAGGTTGGGATTTGAATCCAGGTCTCTTGTATTCTGTTTGCAACACTCCCTGCCTCTCACATCAAGCACATCTTGCATCTGTGGGTTGTTGCTGAGCACAGTCAGTGTTTGCTGCTCTGCTGGGCACAAAGGAACCTTCCACATTTGCTGAAACTTGCTCTGAGAGCCTGCTTCTTGCTCTTTCTATTCTCATTTATTCACAGACCCCAGATGGCCATGGAAGTGGCCAGGTGGCAAAAAAATTCAGTTAGAGAAAACTTCATTTGCTTTCCGTCCAAGATGAGCGTGCATTTTCCAAGCAAAGCCAGGAGAACCTAATGCACAAGAACAGTTGAGTGTGGCCTGGGCGGCCCCTTTGTTTCTCTGAGTCTGTCCCAGCAGAGAGTCCGCCTGTGTTGTTAAGTGTCCTTACTCGTTAAGGATTCTCTGTATTGAGATGCAACCTAATTAGGGTTGAGCTCAAAGGCTGTTCGTTTGGGGGCTTAGTTCATAAAAGATTAATGTTCATTTTCCTTGGGTTTTGTTGCAGAATTCAGCTGGAAAAAATCCAGGGTGCACTTCTTCCAAGAGAAGTAGCACTTAGGTGGTTTGTGGTTCTCTACTTTTATCCTTCTCCTCACATACTTTTTTTTTTTAAAGATTTATTTTTTATTTATACATACAAGTTGGGGTACAGGCCAGAGGCGTGGGGCGGCGAGAGGGCTCACCAGAGACAGAGCGGGCAGCAGAACAGGCAGATCAGAAATACACTGCTGAGGGGAGCAGCGGGCGAGGCAGGAGAGGTCTGCTGCACCATGTGGGATTCTCCCCGGGCGGGTGTCGAACTCGCGTCGCCGACAGCTCCACAGCGCAGCGCCCAACCACTGTGCCACCAGGGAGGCCCTCCTCACATACTTTCTTTTCTCTCATTCCATGCCTCTCAAAATATTTTTAAAGCAAGCCCAAAATGGCTACAGGTGTTTAGGGAATGGTGCTTTAATTTTGAAAGGAAAAAAGTGTACAACATAGCTGAATCTTTTTTTCCTCAGAGCAGCTCTGGCTGCCTATGAACAAACAAAAATAGTTTCTTTTCTTCCCTTGAGTCAATGTCCTCACGAATTCTCACTGAGGCAATTGTTTCCCCAGGAGAGACAAAGCCCAGGTTGACTTGCCTTTCCGTTCCACAGGCGACCTGACTGGCAGACAATAGTCACGGACATTTGTGGAGGAGGGTGTCAGTTAAGTTGAATAACTGATCATATTCTTGAAGGAGATAGTGACAATTTGATGGATTCTCTAAAACCCTGCAAAATGAAATTAACATCCCAGGATACAGCAGCATAGTAGGGTCGGATGAGTCATTTCTGTGTTGGCTAAACTTAGAAATAGCTCTATTCCCAGCTCTACAATTTCAAATATTTGTTAACACACATATATCCCCCAACCTGTATTTTATGATTTGTTGATATTTTTCTCTTTGTGAAAACTGACAGCTGAATAGGTTGTAGAAATGAGCATTTATGTGGTATTTCTTAAAGTTTTTACTTCTGTTTTCTTGCACAACACTCAGAAGAGAGAGACCTGTGTCATCCCACTTAAATGTTCCTTAAAGGGGTTTTTCTCAGGGAGGTAGAACCTCTGGCTCCTGGCTGATTTTACTAACTCTCTCCAAAAGAGGGCAGTACATTTCTCTCATTGACCTGCTCAAATTTGGGAAATATTCAGTAAAAACAGATGATTCTCAGAACCCAAGCACCCTTTTCTTTATTACCAGCATTCCTGGCACCCTTCTGAGAACAACACACTAGTGAGTGTTCCAAACACAGAATGGACAGGAGAGGCTTCAGTGTCCGCTTAGTTTCAAAACTATAAAGAAAATAAGATAGTCCCCTTGATGTCCGTTCTAAAGGATTTTAAACAACTTTACAAAATTGTCTCCTTTCACTGCTCTGTTTTTTCCAGCTTTATTTTTTTTTTTTAAGTCTCAATATCCAGGCATGTCAGGACAGTTAATTTTGAAGAATTTGTCAGTAATGTCTCCCCAACAACATTCATTATCAAGTTTTTCCTGTTGTCCATTTGGACATTGTTCTTTTTTTCTCACCAAAAACTACAGGCTTATGAACAAAATATCCTAAAATATACCAAAGTTTTAAGAAGGCCCTATTTCTTAAGGGGAAAATAAAAGGTGGGCAGCACCATGAGTTCCAGATCAAAGAAGGGGTCCAGGAGCCAGCACCCCCTGTGTTGATGGAAGGACCTACCACTCTGGGCAAAAAGAATGTGCCCTCAGTTCCAGACAACCCCACACAGGTCCCCTTAGATTGGCACAGTGATTTTCAGCAGGATGAAAAGTTGGGTCCAGTGCCAATCCCTGGCTGACTACCGCTTAGTTTCCGCCCTTCAAACTCCACTGGCAGGGAGGGGGGCTGAGCAAGAGCTGCCCAGAGGCGTTTGGCGGCGGGAAGGAGGGAAGGCAGAGGGAGGAAGCAGTCACTGCCCGGCTTGAGCTTTGTCCCCTCCGGTCACTGTCTGGAGACAGAAGCATCCTGAAAGGCCCAGCCCTGAACAGCCTGTTTACTGGTGGAGCAACTGAGAGCCGCGCCGGGGCCCTGTAGCCTTCACGTCAGTAGTGGCTTGTTAACACCCTTAAGAGAGCCCTCGACCTTACGGGATCTTGATCACACCTGTGACTCACTTGAGCCAATAGGCAGAAATGCACTGAACCAGTTCTAGGCCTGCAGAAGCTCCAATGGCTTCCACTTGTGTGCTCTTGGAAGCCTCCCAGTTGCCCTGCTGGCTTTTGCCCTGGAGAGGCTCTGGAGGATGACTACTCAAGGAGAAAGAGAAACCGTGCGGAGGAGCATCGGGGGCCAGGCTTGTGAGTGAAGAAGTCATATGCATTCCAAGCCAGCTGAGTCTCTGCATAAGTCTAACCCTACTTGCCATCTGACTGCAACTGGGCAAGGACCCTCAAGTCATATCAGCAGCACTGCCCAGCTGAGTCATGAATGATAAGAGTAAACACGTTTTAGCCATTACATTTGAGGTGGTTTGTTACGTAGCATTACTAACAGAAGCACTCCCTGTTAGGTCAGCCCTCTCTGGGTGAATGGTATTGATATCCAGTGAGGCTGCCCCGGGAAGCAGGCTTCCAGCTTCAGACACAAAGGAGGAGAGGGAGGGTCGCATCTGTGGGACAGAGAATGAGCGCTCTCTGTGACCAGGAGACCTGGGCTAAAGGCCTGGCTCTGCCACCACTGGCTGTGTGACCTTGTGCAAATAAATGTCCTCATTTGAAAAAAATAATAGCTGAGGCAAATAAGAAGCCACCAATTTCCCTTTCTTTGTCTATGGCAGATACCATGAATCAGCTGTGGTTGACTGAGCCTAGATTTGGCTTCAGTATCCTTCTGAACACAAATAGCTTCTACCTTCTTGGATCAGAGTTGGTGCATCCGATAAATTCTGTTTGCTAAGTCCAGATTAGATGAATTCTAAGTCCCCCTCCATTGCTTTTGAAAAGTAATTCACTAGCTACAGAAAGAAGATGGGTTTGGAGTAGGGTGAGTCATTTGCTAGTGAGAACCTTCAATGTTGCCCTTTCGCAGAAGAAGAAATATGTGATTTTGAAGGGTCAGCAAGATCTTGTGTGATCTGAATCTTGTCTATATCTTCAGCCTCATCTCCTGTAGTTCTCCATCTGTATCCTCTACCCAGATTTCATGCTCCATTGCAGTGATCTCTTTACTAGATTGCATCTTGGCTCAACTGTGAACTCCTTGAAACCAGAGACAAAGTTTTATTCATCATACACATCCCCAGCACTCTGAATGTGCCTAGAATCTACAGACTTATAAATGAATGAACAAAATCACTAAAGACAACCATCTCATTCATCAGTCTTTTGGGACAGCCTTGGGTTTGCTCTTTGGGGCGCCAGACTTACAGCACAGGATGAACACAGACTTTGGTGGGTTTGAGCTCTGCAGCTAGAGTCCCTTCAGAAATTAGATCCAACTGGCCAGTAACCTGAGAGTGTAGACAGAGTCACAGAAGATTCTTGATTGATGTTACCTTAGACAAGGATCATAAACTCAAATGCTGGCAGGAGACAGACCAGAAAAGTGGAGTGATGTGAACGCTCTCCATTCAATGACGTCATGTAAAGTGCTCAGAATAAAACATAGCACATAGTAGATGCTCAATTAAAAATGAGCTTTTGTTTGTTTGTTTATTTTGTCCATTTTGGTTGTTTTCTTTTTTTACTCTACCACTGAATTTTTCCTTTCATTAAATGCACAAAAATTTGGGTGCCACTCTTAGTAAGTTCTTGAAACTCCAGAATCTAGAGTCTGTTTGATTTTTTAATCTTTCTTTTTCCCCCCCCAAGAATATGTCTCTTTTAAATTATAATTTTTGTTTGTTTGCAGTGTTTTTTTAAAAGTCCATCTTAACCTAGACTAGCTGATCAGAATCAGCATTTTCTCAAGACGGACCACAGGAGGGAAGTTCTGTTTTATGAGATGCTTTCAGATATTAGAAAAGGCAATGGTCTTGGAGTAAGGATAGTGGGGTACAGTTATCTTTAATTGGCAGCGTGATCCTGGCAAGCCACACCATCTACCAAAGCCTTGGTTTTCCCGTCTGTAAAATAAGAACACTAGTTAGATGCTCACGTCCCTTTCAGTGCTGCTCTGAGGATCCACCATTGTGGGGCCAGGGGTGGCCTTGGACATGGGCAGTGAGAGGCTGACTGAGGAGCCTGCAGAGCCCCCAGAAGCTGGGACAGCCTCAGACCAAGCCAACACCCTTGTAAGAAAGCCGAGCATCTGAATAATGAGCGTGTTATTTAAATGGGGCGGTCGCCTTGTGCAATGCTGAGAAGTCATTTTCCACAGTTCACTATTCTCCTAGTCAATGGGGCTTGACTTGATTATCCTTCCTCCGGGCTTCAGGAGATGTGGGTAACGTTGCAGATTTGTTAAAAATTAACTAAATAAAAATGCCCCCTCCTCCCCAGCAATAGTTTCTGTGAGTGATGGGGCTTTCATGGGGTAATTTCTTAGGTGGATGTACATCTAAGAACAGAAAACTCCCTTCATATGTCTATGTATGGAGGGCTGTGCATGTGTGCAGATAGAATCCTTCATAATTAGAGGCCAGATAAAGCAAACCAAGGCGTGTGAGCAGGAGCTGCCCGCCAGAGTCAGCCTGCCGCTCGCATTTCCAGACATTGCCACCGCCGCTTCTCTGATCTCATCTGCTTGGCCGTTGCCAGGCAATGCTGGGGCTGGTGTTTTTATTGCTGCATGTCTTTGAACAAGTTGAAATGTTTTAAACAAAACAACAACAAAAACAGCCATCAAAATTAATTAAAATGTTATTTGAAAATGAGATTTTTAAATAAAGAGAAATAAGTGGGTTTTCTTTTTCTTTCCCAGATTCTAAAAGGACACTGTGGAAGATTTGAAAAATTCAGAATATAAAAATCACCCACAACCAGTGCACAAAGAAATAATGTCTCAAGCAGGCGTCACTGGTGACCTAGGGGTTAAGTCTCAGCAATACCACTGTAAGGCCTGAATTGGATCCCCAGCCGGGGAGCTGACCCACATGGCGCAGCAGACCTCTCCTGTCTTGCCCGCTGCTCCCCTCAGCAGTGTATTTCAGTAGATCCGCCTGTTCTGCTCCCCACATTGTCTCTGGTGAAACCTGTCACCCCCTGTACCTCTGGCCTACACCCAAGTTCTTCTAAATAAAATAAATAAAAATCTTACAATAAAGGAATAATTCTTTTTTTATTATTTATACATACAAGCAGGGGTACAGGCCAGAGGTGTGGGGCAGCGAGAGGGTTCACCAGAGACAGAGCGGGGAGCAGAACAGGCAGATCAGAAATACACTGCTGAGGGGAGCAGCGGGCAAGGCAGGAGAGGTCTGCCGCACCATGTGGGATTCTCCCCGGCCGGGCGTCGAACTTGCGTCGCCGCTGCCGACAACTCCACAGCGCAGCGCTTAACTGCTGCGCCACTGGGGAGGCCCAAAGGAATAATTCTTTTAAAAAATTTTTTTAAATAACATCTCAAGCATTGTTGTGCCATCTCTTTAATGCACATGTGTAAATCTCCATAGCGGTGCATGGGCAGCACTGGATCTGCTGGACACACGCTTTTCTGCATTGCTTTTTCACCTGACATTATGATGTGGCCATCCCCCTTTGTATTGTTGAGTAGCTTTCAAAGTCATGATTCTTACTGGTTGTGCAATTTTATCAAATGGATGGAGGATGACTTATTTAAACACTTCCTGGTTTCTGGAAATTTAGGTTGAATTAGAATAACTTTTCAATGAGAGAAAAAAATGAGGCAAGCTAGTTATGAGGCAACAATGATTTCTCACCCTGCATGCGCAGCCAGCAGTAAAAGTCGAGACATGCTCTGCCATGTGATGGAAAGTCCAGAAATGGCCGGGGAATGGATGGGGAAATCGTGAGGGATGAAGTGAGTTGTTGGTGTTTATATTTATATAGTGCAATAAGTACACATAGCTCAGAACCAAGCACTCACTTGTCAGCAACTTACAACCAATCTGTGGGCCCTGGGAGCTTAAATCTACAGATCAAGGCAGCACCATGAAGGGGCACGGTGAATCAGCCATTCGGGATGGAAGGGCTCCTACTGAACCATCTCAGGGCAGTCCCTTCGCCTTGGGGTGACTTTGGCTTGGGGTGACTTTGATTTCTAAGGACAACACCTACAGTTCCCTGATGTGGAGGAGGAGGAGAGAGAGGGCAGGAAGATCGAAGAGTGGGGAGAAAAGAGAGAGAGGATGGGAAGACTATTTCCTTTGTATCTTCTCTAGTTTTGCCTCCTAGGATGAGTTTTCAGTGGCCATACTCTGACCTTTCCTTGTTAATCTGAGCATCCCAACAGAGGAGAAAGCTTCTCAGGCTTATGGACACAAGGCAAAGACTATTTTCTCCAATTTACTTAAGGGAATAAAGCCAAAGAGAGTACAGTGACTTGATTGAGTTTTCTCTCTGTAAGTGACAAACTAGGCCTGAAACTCAATAACCCTGCTCCCCTCAAGTCCTACAGCACACTTCATTTGATCCTTCTTTCCTGCCTAATTTTTCTCTAAAGCACATACTGATTTTAGTTAATATATATTTTACTTAAAAACTGAATATTATAGATTTTTACTTAAAAACTGAAATGTCTTCCAATTAGAAATAAGCTCCACCAGAAGTGTACCCTTTGAAAGCAGCGTGGAGACAGGAGACTATAATGGTAATAGCTGTAATTTATTGAGTACTTACTATGTATCAAAAACTTTTTAACTCTAACTTTTATGTGGTTGGGAATAAGCATTATACCACACTGTTACCAAAGTTCAGAAGGGGAGACCAGAGCCCCTCAGAGTAACAGTGCCCATTCACAGATGGGGTCTCATTTAATCCAAAGTTCAAAATTGATTGAGAAGGGACAATTATGTCACACTGGCCTCCAGCTAGGTCCTTCCTGTCTGGTATCTGGGGAATGAGTGGACAGTGAGGAACAGGTCCAGAGTCTCAGGGGTTCCAGGAGGAGCTCCCCATGCCCCAAACTTCTCAGTTGCCATTTTCTTCTGATAAATCCTTTGATTTCCTTCTCTCTGTGTAACAATAGTTCATCCTTTAAGGCACAGACTTGGACTCTCTCAAAATTGCTTATGAAGGGCTTTTCAGATTTCTCTCCAGGTGCCAGGAGCCAAAGAGCCCTTGGCTGACAAAAAAGGGGACATTCAGAACACCAGGCAACATGGAAGTCAAATTTCCCCCACTTTTACACATCCCTTTGAATTGGAACCAAGCCCATGATACAAACACATTCCAAAATAGAGACATGGGGACTTTCTGCAAAATTGCTTAGAGGTACTAAATCTGTATCATCTCTAACAAAAGCACCGTGCTGCAGCTCTGCATGCACTAACTCAGAGGCAGGTTGTTCCAGGGGGAACTGGATCCAGGTCCTGGCCTTATCCTTTTCCAGCTCCTTTAGCTGCGTAGATAAATGTTTTAAACTCGCTTTCCTTTAAAAATAAAATAGTGCCTGAATACTTTCATCAAACAAAATTTGAGCTTGCATCCTGGTATGCCCATCAAAGCAAGACAGGGATGCTTGGGGCAGAAGGCAGAAGGTTCTCCACTAGCCAGCCCAACTTGTTTACTTCCCCTGCCCCTGTCCTGCCTTTTCCTCACCAGACCCCCAGGAAGCCCTGGCAAACCCCGTCCCGAATCAGCTAAGACAGGAGAAGATAACTTCTAATCATCCAGGGGGGCTCAGGGTTACCCCACAAGCTTCCTCCTCTGTTGTAGAGAGTGACACACCACTGAAAAAGTGCTGTCAGGTAAATTCAGGGGGACAACAGCTGTGACCCTGCAAAAGTCACACATAAGCCCACACAGTCCCTGTGTCTCAGATGACCGAAAACCCCCAATGTGGAAGCAACTTCACCCACACAGAGCAGGGGCACGAGAAGCAGGCACATTGTCTGAACATGGAGTCAGCAGTTTCTCCAGGACATAACTCAATTTTCATTCTATTTTGCCATGAATAGCATAATTTTTATATTGGCTCTGAGAAAATCAAACTTTAGATTTTATAATTTATATAGCTGACTTCATTCATTTTACAAATATGACTACTGAGCGCCTACAATGTGCCAAGTCCTGTTCCAGACACTGGAGAAATAATAATAAACAAGATGGATGAGAATCATGAATGTTTCACCGCTCAATCCTACTTTTGACAATTACAAATACTAGTTCTATCCGCAAATATTTGCTTCCATGTGAACAACCAAAAGTTGACTTTTTTCCTTCTATGAGGAAACTTCTTAGCTGAACTATTTCATGGTTTCAGAATGTTTATTTTAAACTGCTCTTTAAAAAAAATACATATTCAGATTTGTTGCACTACTTGCAACATAAATTTAAAAAAAACAGTTTATGATGAAACTACGTTCTTTAATTTGTCTTGATTCATGTGAAAGTAATTTGGAGTCACATTAGTATTCTGGAAACTGATCATTAACACTTTTTAACGGATTTTGTAAATACATTTTGCTTCCAAAATAAACATAAACAGGAAAGGAGAATACTCAGTGTAGCTGAGGCATGAAGACACACACATTAAATGGGAAGGACTGAATCCCCGGCAGACATTGGGAAGGCGTTTGAGAGTCATTTCATCATCAACTTGCTTCATGTAAAATCTGCAACAAAATGTGAATAATTTCATATCTGCCTGATGGGGGGATTTCAAGCTGCAAAGTTGTTTGTGTGTCTATCACGGATCATTGCAAATAATTAAGAAGGGGTGGGAGGAGGGACTGATTAGCATTTGATAAGGCAGGAGAGGAACAACATATGGCAGGGACAAGCAAAGTGGCTGCTTCCACGCTTAGACAGGGTGGGAGATACGGGGGTTCACAAAATCCTAGGAATTGGGGGTCCAACCCCTCTTAGTGAATCCTGGGATGGCTCTAGGTCAGCTCTACTTACCTTCCTATGACAGCCTAGTGACCCAAAACTTTAGTGTCCAGTAGCTTGGCATGTAAGGATGCACCTTCTAAACAAGCCCCAAATATTAATTGCACACATCTGGAATTCAGAGGGAATCTAATTCACAACCACCCCCAGCAACAATCTTCAGCCCCTTTTCTTCATCCTAGTCACCTCACATCCCACAATCTCTGGACATCCTTCCTCCAAACTCTCCCAAAGGCCTCCAACCTACTCTAACTCCAAAACTTCTGTTCCTTCTCTCATTTTGCTCTAGATTGTATAGGCAAAAGGCAAAATAACTCTGGAGCCCTCCTGGAGGGCAGGTGAGGAAAATTCCTTAAGACTAGACTATTCAGTGAAGCCTGTTATGTTGATTTGCGATCTGACTCCGTGTAGCTTCTGATGGGTCACTGGTCTCTTGAAGCCTCAGTTTACTTATCTGTGAAATGGGGATCCTACAACTTGGCTTGTCTGTGCCTCTAAGCCTTTGTAAGAAAAAAAAAATTGGAGAGTGAAGGGGAGGATAAGGGCACAAAATGGAAGAGAAGAGAATACAGGGGACCATGGAGATGGATCACGGGTGAATTGGTGGTGGGCTGCCCAAGGGGAATACAAAATGTAAAAGACATAAATAACAATAAAAATAAATAAATAAATAAATAAATAAATAAATAAAAAATTGGAGAGTGAATGTGATTTGAAACTATAAAAGGCCATGCAAAAAATCTAAAGCTTTTGCTAACCTTGACCTTGATTAGTGCGAGTAAATTTGGAGCCCTCCAACTTGTCCCTAGCCTGCTCCCAAAGTTGGAAAGCTAGGGCTCTGAAGATGCTCCAAGCATAAGAACACACTACTGGGTCTCCCTGGTGGCGCAGTGGTTAAGCGCTATGCTGTGGAGCTGTCGGCAGCGGCAACACGAGTTCGATGCCTGGCCAGGGAGAATCCCACATGGCGCAGCAGACCTCTCGTGCCTCACCCGCTGCTCCCCTCAGCAGTGTATTTCCATCCATCTGCCTGTTCTGCTCCCCACTCTGTCTCTGGTGAACCCTTTCACCGCCCCATGCCTCTGGCCTGTACCCCAGCTTGTACGAATAAATAAGTAAATCTTAAAAAAAAAAAAGAACACACTACTGCCCGCCCAAACCTTATTTCACCTCTCCCCTGGAGAGAGGTGCCTGGGTTCCCAGGCATCCACCTGCAAGAGTCAGGACTCTGACTTCAGGTGACAAAGATGCAACATAAACAATCTCCAGAAAAAAAAAATAGCAATGTACCAGCTCACGGCATCCTGGAGAGGACTGTGTTGGGTGTTCATGAGCCTCGGAGATGCTTAGAATACAGTTTTGGGAAATGTTCTTTCAAACCAGACAGTGTCTAGAAAAAGCTGCCAGTCATACTTCTCCACCAGAGTGACTGGTCCACGATGAACTCTGTAGCTGCTGCTGCTGGTCCGCGCACATGGACAAGCTGTAAGCACCATGGAGTCACTTCTGGCCCCTGAGCAGCCTGCTACCGGGGAGGGGCGGGTGCTGCTTAAATACTCCAGCTTCCCCACTCCTCAGCGGTGTGCATCGGGGTGGGACTGGGTGCCACATTTAAGGAAGTACTCAAAACCCAGCAGTCAAGATGACCCAGGCTTTGAAGCAGTATTTTTGAAAAATCAAAATTCTATTAATTCCAAAACTAATGCAAAAATTCCACGATGTATAAATAAGCAACATTTTAAATAACAATCACACTGGTACTACTGATTGTTCGTTCCTTTTGTCTCAGGCTCTACTAGGGCCCAATTGGGCCTTGATGTGTACCTTTTAATGGCTTGTTTGCAAGTTCAATAGAAAATGGAAGTGAAAATAGCTTTGAACAGGCTGAGATGTTCTCCTCACCAAGCTTCTAATTGGACCAACCTGTGGTCTGCCCCCGCTTGGGGTGCAGTCCCCCCGTAGTGCTGGGAGGGACAAGGCAGGGACATGTAGGAACAGTAGGTTGTGGACAGATGGGCAGTTTATTCTTTGATGTCCTTAGAAGCGTGGTCACAGTTTGCATGATGTAAGCCAGTGACCAGGACAGATAACCCTCAGGAGAGTGAAGGTCATTTCAACGAACAGATCCTTGCTCTGTAACAGAGAAAGCGAAACAGATAAGCACCGTGCGTTCCTATGAGAGAGCTTTAGCCAGTTCCTTCTCCCCACCCCCTGTTCCACGCCCTCTCTCTCCCTCTCATTTCTTTACATCTGTGGTTACCCTTGCCAGGTAGCTGAATGACACAAAGCAGGAAGCATTAGGAGAATGACTTCTTCCTAAGCACACCCCAAAAGACAGAACTGCCTAGAGGTGATTGCCTCTTTTGTGGGGAGAATTCGATCCTTGCGCCATTATAAACCAAGAGTGGGAGAAGCCAAGCCCACAATCAGAATGTAATTGAAGTATGTTACCTGTAATAGGTTCAGATGTTTGTGATCTTCAGCACTTTATGAATTCTGCAGCAGATGGGCGAGGGCCAGGTAGCGGGCGAGAACAGACTGGGTAAGGCAGCCTGGCACTCTGACAAGGGCAGCCCCAGCTGTGGGCCGGGTGTTATTCAGCACGCCCACCCACCGCACCAGCAGCCTGCCTTCCCCGCTCATGGCTGTGGCCGCCTTAATGAAGAGTGGAGGTAAGCACGAATCCCAGCTTCCCAGGGATCACAGCATTTGAGAAACCCAGAAGAATCGACATGATGGAAATGGTGCCAAGTTCTTTTGCCTCTTGCATTTCAACAAAAAGAGAGGAGAGAGAAGAGAGATCATACCTGCTAATAAACTGCACAGCTAAACACTTTCCATTTTTCCTGGGCTTTTGAGTTTTTTTCCTCAAAAATTCTGTGCTGGAGAGGGGAAAGCCAAAAGTAATGGCTGAGAAAAGGAACTCCAACTGGATCCCAGAATTTAGGTGAGCTGGTGTAATGGACAGGATGCCCCAGTTTAAGTCTCAAACCCTTCCCATCATTGTCCTCTAGTGTCTTTCTGGAGCCAGTTCTTACCCTCCAGCTTCCTCTCTGTCAAATGACCAAAATATTATCTGTTTCACAAGCGGTTTTATTGTTGTTTGTATTATGAAATGAAATAATATGCTAATAGCAAATATTTATTGAGCATTTACTATGGGTCATATATTTATGTTAACTCTTTTATCCTCATAACAACACTGTGTGATTATTACTCACAGATTACAAGGCTGAAGACAAAGACTGTAAATAATTTGCTTAAGGGTATAGCCCAAAAATGGCATACCTGGAAGAAGCAAAGGCTGGTCAGAAGCCCACACTTGCAGAGTTTCCTAGGTCCTTACCTGCCAAACTCCTGAGAACCAAAAGTTCTAACTCATTTGTCAGTAGATCTTGACCTGAATTGAATTATTTCGTGTATTCATACATTGTCACAAATATATCCATTTGTCTTTTTAAATTTTTTTAAAGATTTATTTATTTATTTATGCATATGGGGTATAGGCAGGTGAGAGGATCCACCAGAGACAGAATGAGGAGCGGAACAGACAGATCTGCTGAAATACACTGCTGAGGGGAGCAGCGGGCGAGGCAGGAGAGGTCTGCTGCGCCATGTGGGAATCTCCCTGGCTGGGGATCGAACTCCTGCTACAGTGGCTGTTGATAGCTTCACAGTGCTGCACTTAACCCGTTGTGCCACCAGGGAGGCCCCATTTGCCTGTTTTATAGTGGCATGCTGCTCAAGATTGCTGGGTTTAGATAAGATAGTTGTCATAAAATCTGTTCATAAAATTCTGAAATACCCTGGCTCCCAGGCTTTCCCCACAGTGCTGTGGATCTAGCCGTGCTGGCCCTCCAGTGCGGGTGCTCTGCATGCATTTGAGGGCCTCAAGACTGCCTTATGCTCCACAAATGCAACTAGAGTAACTGCTTCAAAAGCCTGTTTGTTAGGTATTTACTCAATATACTCTGCATGTCTAGTATATCCTCCCCTCTGCTTTGGACTCTGCTGGGAGAGTGAACTAAATACCTGTTCTCCTTGCCCACATAAAACATATCTTCTAAGAGAAATAATAAGAGTCTAAGAGAAATAATAAGACGAGGAGAGAAAAGAGGTGCCCGTTCTAACAACAGGGTGCTACCGGTGGGATGCGTGAGGACGCGCTGCATTCTTCTACGTCTCTAAGCATGCACAACAGAAATGAGCATAACCTGTAATAACGGAGAAATAAAAGAATTTGGGAGAAAAAACAACAACCCATAATTATTCTAAGAGAGTAAAACTGTGTGCCTTGAAATATTGAAGTAATTATCAGGTTAAATTTCTATGATCCCTGCAATTTCCACGAAACCTGGAAATGTTGGGAGCGTCGGCCTGGCATATCTCTTAAAGTAAAAATTATACTGCTTTTTCTCTCAGACTAAAAGGTCATAATTAAAGATATAATGAAGCTAAGTGAGTAATGGGATCTGTGATTCACTGGGGAAAGGCATGTAGACTGAGCCCCCCTCTTGCCCTGGAATGGGGGGGTCACTCAGTCAGTAGGCCCTGGAGTCTCCATAGGGCCCAGCACCCTAGAGAGATAAAAGGCAGAGTCTGTCACCAGGGCCAACAGCGAGTGGCTTGTGAAAATATTGGGCCGGCGGCGAAGTTTCCCGATTTCTTCTCTCTCAAGATTTTTAGCATTTTTTTCAAATATTAAAACTATACATCCTCATAGTAAACTATAGAATGCTTTTATAAAAGTCTAAAGAAGTATGGAAAATATTACCTCTAGTCATGTCTCTATATCCTGAGGCAACTACTATTAATGTTTTGTTTTTTTTTTTTTATTTTTACATACAAGCTGGGGTACAAGCCAGAGGCGTGGGGCGGCGAGAGGGTTCACCAGAGCCAGAGCAGGGAGCAGAACAGGCAGATCAGAAATACACTGCTGAGGGGAGCAGCGGGCGAGGCAGGAGAGGTCTGCCGCACCATGTGGGATTCTCCCCGGCCGGGCGTCGAACTCGCGTCACCGCTGCCGACAGCTCCACAGCGCAGCGCTTAACCGCTGCGCCACCGGGGAGGCCCTATTAATGTTTTAATATAGTTCCTTCTAGATTTTTCTATGGACTTTTCCTAATTAGGGCTTGCCTAATTTTGCCATTTAAAAGTATTGTTTATAAAGATAACAATTCATTAATCACTTTCTATGCCCATTCATTAAATCCTGAACCAATCTCACAAAAGTAGTTCCCCAATTGCCAATTATTTGTCATCTCTGAGGCTCAATTTCCTGTCTGTAAAATGGACTATGAATAGTGCCTACTTTGCTGAATGGTTGTGAAGCTCTTGAGTTAAAATATCTAAAGCACTTGGAAAATGGCCTGGTATAGTAAGTGCCTGACAGTGTTCAGTATTATTATCCCATTTTGTAAATGAGATAGATAACCAAGACAGGAAAGACCAAGTACCTTGTCCAAGGTCAGTAACTAGTAAGAGGCAGTGTCAGGACTTGGCGACCTCCTTCATGAACTGGGGCTGTGTCCCCTGGCACTATGGCGCCGAAGTCCAGGACTTTAAGCCAAATATAGTGACAGTCAAAGTACTTCTGAGGGAAAGGAATAAAATTCAGTCCACAGTTGGGATTATGACATATGCAGAGATATTTGATGGATTTACCGGGGCTCTGATGGAAGTCAAATTCTCAGAAAAGACATTGGGGTCCTCAGGAAAAATTCTTCACACATAGTAGGCATCTGATAAATAGTCACTGACTGACAATAACTCAGCACACATCTTGGGGATCAGAGGGACTGAGGGTTGCAGGGCAGCCGCTGATATATGCATCATCCTGAGTCAGCTGCCTTGGCAGAATACCTGTTCCTTGAGAGAAAGAGCCTTGAAAACATACTCTTAAAGGCTCTACCTAACTCTATAATACTTGGAATCCCCTACTCTTGGGATTCCCTTCCTAACTCAACCCCATTATTTCTAGCTAATTTCCTGAAAATACGCCTGGCCGGGACCACCTGCAATAGAGTCTCAGCTATATGGCTCCTACCGGGTGGAGGTAAAATCATGATGTGAGGGTGGTTGCTTAGGGTACAGTGCGAGAGGTAAAGCTCAAGTTAGGAAAAATGAGCTGTGTTAAGGGCTATTTGGGGTTCTATCTACTGTTGTATCTCCTTCTGCTCCCAATGAGCACAACACAAGCCAAGGACTATCTTGCTCACTTTGCAAGGAGGGAACTGGAGAGGAATCTATTACCTGAGGAGGTGACTGCAAGATGGCTGCTCCTTGACATCAAAACATTGCCAGAGACCTACTGCAACAAGCGGGGCAGTGGGACATTCCAGTTCATGGTGGGCCTGCCATGGACAGAGGTCCTAGAGTACCAGCTTAGTTAGACACAACAACAGCAATTCTCAGCAAGGCTGGTCAAATTCATTTCAGTACTAGGTAGAGACCAAGAAACATCAGGGCAGGAGAATCCTTCAAAGTGTCTGGACTTCCAATATGAGTTAGCAGAGTTTTGGGGTTGTGGGTATCTGGGCACTAAGATACTAATGGGACATTTGGGTTGCAGCAGTTACCCAAGTTAGGGAGGGAGGCAGAAGGGAGTGTTTTAATAAGGCATGGGTTTTGAATCCAGATAAGCCTAGGGGTGGACACCAGTTGCATTTCTTGAGCAGATTATTTAGTCTCTCTAGCCTTGATTTCTGAATCTATAAAATGGTATGATAATATACCCCACTTGAGGACTAAATATGCACAGGTCCTGGCATATATCAGCTTTTGTAAATAAAGCGTCCTCCTGCTTTGGCAAGGCAAGTTTGCACACATTGCCTCATTTACTCTGTGCAATAACCCATAAAGGCAGGTATTTTTAAATCATTGCCAGTTCATGAAGCCTCAAAGAGCTTGGAAAAGTGTCTTGATCACATAAACTATAAGTAGTGGACCTGCTGAGTTTCTTAAACTCTATCAGGTAAATCATTTAATAAAGAAAACGAGCTAATTGACAAGTGACAAGGTTGTGCAAAATTATCCTGGGTACTGGACTTAAAATGTAAGCAGTTCTCAAATTTCAGGGGTTGGGTTACCTATGTTACTGGAAGTTGTTTCCTAAAATTGACACCTCCTCCCCTCAGAAACACCATCTTATTTCTCTGACTCTCTGCTACCTGAGAGTTTCAAAGTATATAAATGTGGCCTCTGAACTTGAAATTAATTAAGAATGTAGAAGTTCCTTATGGCATTGTTAAAAATGTGCTCATAGACTGGTTGATTAAATTATGATACACAGATATAATGGAATGAATGAATATTAAAATGCTGTTGCACAATAGAATACTATTCGGCAATCAAAAAAGATAAACATGCCATTTGCAGCAACATGGATGGATCTGGAAGGTATTATGCTCAGTGAAATAAGTCAGAAGGAAAAAGAAAAATATTGGATGTTTTCACTTATAGGAGGAATATAAAGGAACCAAAGAAGGGATTAGGGAAAAAAATACAGAAACAAAACTAGCAGGCAAAAGATAAATTGGAGACATTCAGCAGGAGAAGGGGAGGAAGAAGGATCAGAACAAGAGAGGAAAGAGCACAAGAGACTATGGTGATGGTACACAGGTGACTTGTTGGGAATTCTATGGATATTACAACTGAGAGGAACAATGATGGAAAAAAATTTCATACGTAAATTTAAAAAATAATAAAATGATGTCGCATAACCACATCTATGAGCAAGGAAAGTTTATCATGGGATATTATTACAAAACAATATGTTATGATCTCTTTAAACCATATATTTTTTGGCATAGTAAAGACTCTGAAAGGATATGTACTAACTTACTGCATTGGTTGTTCTGAATGAGATTAAGGGTATTTTTTTAAATGTTATTTGACCTGTATAATCTAAGATAATTGTAGAAAAGGTGAGGCAAATTGAAAATATTACCTCCAATTAGATAATGACTTGCTTTCCTTCAAAAGGACGGTTAGGTTCATACCAAAAACTCTTGAGTATTAGGATTAAGGTGCTCAGATGTAACATAAATCAACATTCACTTTCGCTCCCTAACCATTTAGGCTCCTATCTTCTGCAGAACACTCATGACCAAACACTTCATATGTTTTAGTTATATGCTCTATTGCACTTACTTCCCACTAGAAATGGATAAGCTCCCAAGAGCAGGATTTTTGGTACCGTTCACTGTTTGACATGAATATATGCTCATCACACATTTGTTCAAAGCAATACTCTGGCTACAGGAACTTGTATGACCCAGTTCTTTCAGGACAGGCAAATCCTTTGACCACTGTACCCTCCTCCCCCTTCTCCTAGCCCTGATCTTTATCATCCATTTATATCATTTAGCACCCAAAGAACCATGGAGTACAGCAGGTAACCTTTAACATCAGTGTTTGTAATAACAATACATAGCTACATGATGCTGTATGATGGTTTTCTGTAGACTGTATTTCCTGTAGATTGTATTTTCCGTCTTCAAGGATGTGGCAGCTGCTTGGATGCTGAAGGGGACAGCATGTGTTGGAATTTAAGGGTAAGGGTAGGAAGTTAGGTTCTGGGGGCTATAAAAGGATTAGCTGCTACTTATAAACCTTCTAGATAAGGTAGTCTCAGCCCCAGTCTCAGGTGGGGAAAATGGCATGCCCCAACCCTTGGAATGTTGGCAAGCCTCTGTTGGGGGTCCATAGCGCTCTCCACCATGGCACCCAGACTGTCTGATTTCTAGTAGCCTGAAACTCCTGAGGACAGGGGCTAGGCTTTGTTTGCTTTTGTAATCTCAAAGTCTAGCACAGTGCTTGGCATACAGTAGGTGTTCAGTGAACATTTGTTAACTCAGTTGCCTAAAGTAATTAGTAAAGCTAGTAATTGGCAGAATTTTTACTAAAACCCATGATTTCTGATTACTTTTGCAATAAAGAAAGTATTGGAACAATCAATTTTTAATGCAATGAATGCAGCTCATTTTCTGTTTCCTTGTTCTTTTGTTATCGCTCTGCCTTCCTACCTGCTTCCACTGGTCCACTGATAAATTTTATATCAAGAGGGTGTTTCTGGACAATCGTCAAAAAGACATTTGCAAACTGAGTCTCATTCTGGGATGGGAAATGGTGAGGGTTCCAGGAAATCCCCAATGACCCGGCAAGTCACTGGTGGGCAATGTTCAAAAAGCAGGGACATCTTTCTGCCTCATCGTCCACGCTTGCATAAGAGTGAGAGGAGCATGGCGCAGGAAACTGAAATTTTAGGAGCTACAGAAAGCTAGCAAGTAACCATAAAGTCCAGGAAGGCAGGCTTTGCATACAATTAACAGCTGACAGTTAGTTGGACTGATTTGTCAGGCATTGTACAAAGCACGTTCGTTACATAGAACTTCCTATTTACTTCTTTCAGCGATCCTAGAAAACAGGTTTCACTACACCCATTTTGCAGAAGACACATCTGAAGCCGGCTGAGGGTACGTGATTTAACCAATAGCACCACGCCAGTAAATTTTAGAGGCGACGTTAGAACCCAGGTTTACCTGTCTCCGCAGCCTAATTAATGTTTTCCCGGGAAGCGGGTGCGGGGAGTGTCCAAACAAGGTCCTCTCGGCAAGAGGGGGAATTTTGAGCAAAGGCAAAGAGGTTGGGCCTGAACCAGTCTCGAGGAAGGGGTAGGGAATGGCGGCGGGGGATGCGGAGGGCTTTTCCCGAGGTCTCCCGCAGCTCCGCAGCTCGCCATCCAGGGGATGGCTCTGTCTTCAAGGCAAACGCTGTCCCGGGTGTGGACCAAGGGCGCGGATCCGGAGAGCTGAGCCGACCGAGGGGTGGAGCGCAGCTGCTGCTGTTCGGCGCAGCCCGGCCTTGCGCAGTGGAGCAGATGGCGCCGGCGGGGGGCGGCCGTTTGGCGTTCGTAGCACTTTCCTTTGCGCATATGTTGCGGGCGGACGAGCGGAGGGGACGACCTCTAGCCCGCTGCGACGGCCAGTTGCTAGCCCGGTATCGTGGCACGGAACCCTGATTTCAGCCCGTTTCGGGGGGCGGTGGGGTTAGGCATCTGCTCAAAATATCAGGTGACGACATTATAATTCTTATCGTCACCATAAGCAACAAGAAAAATCTTGGTCCCATTTTACAGCTGGAAAACTGAGGTCCAAGGAGGAGCTGACCAAGTTAGCCGACTCCTGCCTGAGTGCTTGGCTCTCCATGGGGATCAGAGTATCCCCAATCCCAAGGGTCCCACCAAAATTCATATGCTTCCTTGGACTTGCTCGCCTGTGTTCCCTAAATGTATGTCCTTCTGTAGGGCCTCTGTACATGATGCCGTGTTTGAACCCTCTTCCCTTTTCCAGCAAAGATTCCTTCAGAGCGCAGATCAAGTGTCATTTACAGGAAGCCTTTCCTGAACATGTACCTTAGCCCAGGTCAGGGCTAAAATCATTTGATTAACAGTGTGTTCCTGTCCCGGTTCCCATCCCTACCTCCTCCCAAACTGAAAGCTCCGCAAAGACAAGGAGTGTAATATTCTTTTTTGCTTGGCATTTTACCCCATAATGGACCTTCAAAAACTATTTATAAATAATCAAATGGATGGATGATTGGTCAGGTATTGTAAACTAACACGTGCATCCTTATGGAATAATGATGGGAAGGCCAGCAATACAAGAATGAAGGACTGTTTGCAAACACTGGGTCTTCTCACCTGTAACTTTTCATTGATTTTCCCCCATTAAGGTAATTTATTTGTACATATGTATTACATCTCTAGAAAAAGAGTGCCAGAATTTCCCCTTCTTTGTATTTTCATCCCGCCTCTTCATAGTCCATGAGGCCAATTGAGGTTGTCCATGCAATGAAACCAAACTGACAGGGTGAGAGCAGGTTATTCTGCCATTCTTTTGGGGTCTTTAGGTGCACATCAAATCTGGAGCTGATCGCTCTTGGTTTAACCTGCCTGTGAGGTTCACAACAATTTTCCCAGCTCTGTGATCACCGGTGACTTCAAATTCGCCCGTGTAACCATGCTTCATCATCAGTGAGAAACCCGACTGTGACTTCGGAGCGCTGCCTAATCAGAACGTGGGTTTGGCTTCTCTTTGCGGCGCTGTTCATGTTTTTGAGAGCATGATGCTCACTAATCAGGACATTCCTGTACACCATTAGGGCAGTGTGGAAATATGGCAGAAAGAGCAACTTTTCATTAATTAAACATGCCCTGTGACTGTTTCCCCTTCCTTCTCCCACCCCCTATGGCTAGGGTCCCAGCCCTCCCTCTTCTGCTGATGGAATGGAGTCCTCCTTATGTTGATAAATGAAGTGACCCTTAAGAAGATGCAACCAGACCAGCAAGTACCAGATGAGAAAGCTGGCAGCTTTGTAAGTGAATTTTTGGGAGAAAGTGAGAAAATGGACACTAAATAAAATAAATCCTTTAAGTTGCTCTTCTGACCTGCTGAGTGGGAGAGCAAGGGATTCTAGGACGTTGGAGAGCCTCCCAGATGGGAAGAATTCAGATGCAACAAATACTTATGGACACCTAGTAGGTTCCAAGGGGTTCTTTGACAAACAGTTTGAAGGATGCTTGTGGCACACTTAAGGACTCATGTGAGCCACCTCAGAACTCTAGGAACTGAGGCTCACTACCTCCCCTCTTCAGAAAAGGAAACAGAGGTTCACGAAGTCAAATGGCCTGGCCAGATTCATCTTGCCAGAATTTTATCCAGAACTGGGTTTCATTGCTTTTTGAAAGATCGAAATGAGACTCAGGGTGGGGTTCATCTTTTAAAAAGTCTCTTAAATTTCTTGATATTTGGCTTGCAGATTGGTAATTTGATAATTTGCCTTTACATAAATTGTGTAAGTAGATAATTTGCTTTGATGCCATCTTCCAGACTGGAAAGATGATCTCTCCATAAGAGATCTCAGATTGACAGAGCTTGATCTCCCTCCTTTACTGAATTCAGTAATTCTTCCTGTTCATTGAAAAACTAATAGCAATGCACTCTTAATAGGAATGATAGCTGTGGCTTATTAATCCTCATCACTTATTAAGTGGTACTATTAGTGTGTCTGATACTTTGAGGCATTAGTTTGTTTAAGCCTCATAACAACTCCAATGAAGTAGGTAACATTTCTGTTCCCATTTTACAAGTGAAGAAACTGAGGCTCAAGAAATTAAATACTCCCCCATTATCAAAGACTAGTGAATTAATCATATTCATACCCAGATGGTGAAGCACTAGGTGCTGCCATATTAAATGGTTTTCAGGCTGTTCTCCAAGGAACCCTGGGTTCCATCCAGAGGAGCAAGAGATTGGCCAGGTAGACTTGAAAGTCCATTCCAGTCTGGCCAGAAAAAGCTTTGCCCTTATCTCCTGTGGTCAATCTTCAAGATTTTGTTGGACCAAGGGTTTCCCACACACACACACAAATTAAAAGTTGGGATCTAATAGGCAATACTAATAGTTCCAGCTCCTGAAGGCTCAGCCTTATTTCCTCTGTGCATCACCCAGTATACCCAGCCCTGTGTCTCAGTGAATGCAAGTCACATTGAATGAAATATATCAGCACATCTTGGATAGCTCTCTCACTGCACTTTATTCTCTGCTCCTTTCTGTATTTTCTGGAACACCTGATGCCATGCAGAGAAGACCTTCCAGATCTGCCTACCATGGAGAAGGACTTTTGCAGGTTAGAGAAGAGAGAAGAGAGTAGGTAGAAGTAGTCTATAAACACGTACAGAAAGTGTCTTGAAGCAGTTACTTCAGTTTATTCCCAGGAATTTCTTGAGGTTATGGGGGTAACAAATGGCAACAATCTCAGGAGAGTGGAAATAGGAGTCTCTGGATTTGAAGGTAGGGAAGAGGTCTCTGTTACCTGTTAAGAAGATGATTCTAAAAAAATAAAAAATTAAAATTAAAAAAAAAAGATGAGTCTGCTTTATGTTGAAGGTTGAGGTGCTTAAATATATACAGTCAGCCTGCTGGCTACTAATCTAACTCCCTATCTATACATCTCTCCATCCATAACCACACATTTTCTGTGGTGAATATCTACAAGATTACTCTTGATATTTATCATTTATTAACATTCCATTGTATTCTCTAAACCATTAGCAAAAAAAAAATCAGAAAGATATAAATTAAAATTAAAAAAATAGGATGGTGAAGAGAGTAGAACACAGATGTTCAGAGGGTAACATTCTGAACAGTTCCTGAAGTTGAGCTTCCAAACTAACACCGAGCTTCCTAGTGGCCAAAGTGAAAAAGGAAACACAATCCATTATATGATTCCAATTTTCTATGAGGAGATGCTGAGCTTTATTCAGAACCTGGAATAAAAAGAATTTCTTGTGCAGGGCTACATCTACTAAGAAAGGTAAATTGTAATGTCGTCTATAAAAGTCCTACAAAAAAATTCAATGTAGTTTTCATTTCACAAGATGAACAGCAAATTAACACACAAAATTGCACCCAAGTGTAAACAGTGCTTTGAAGAGTCATATAAATACAGTCATGAGTGTCCCACTGAACGCAGAAATTGAAAACAGCTTTTAAAGAGGAATAGATAGAACTACATTACCTTTCAACAATCCTTCCTAAATAGTGCTTCTCTTAGCAGGACTTTCACCAGCACAAGGGCAGCAGAGAGTTCAAGCTTTGACTGTGGGGGCTTGTTTTACTGATTAAGTGCAGATCCAGGTTCAGACTTTCTATCTACTTATGCCCAGATTTAATTACTTAGTAAACATTCCTCAAATCCAAAGAGAAAGATGAATAAGTTATGTGAAGTAGAGCTCAATCAAATACATATTTTTTTTAATTCTTGCAAACAAAACTTGTACGGATGTTGTATAGGTGCATCTCCAGCTGCTTCTTTCCCACATATTGGTCCAAGAGATTTCTGCCAGTCTGTTTAGACCTAGCTTTGGTATTTCTGGTTCACTTGGCAGGTGCACCATTCATCTGTAAGGAAGGAAGAGAATAAAGATGTCATCAATAATATTCCTACAGAGCATCCAAGTCAACCAAGTTCTCCGAGTGTGGGAGGCAGTAATTTATTCCTTGATATATGGGGATTGCTTTTCTTCAGTAGCTGAGACCCAATCAGTCTTCAGAGGTGGTTGTAATTAATAGGTAAAGAAGTGCAAATACATCTGAATTAATAGAGCCACTAGGTGTGACTAACTATAATATGATTACATGTGAAATTAACCCAGAGATCAAACCTAATCAATCCAGACTAATAACTGCCAGGACAACAATTTGTGGTTTTAGATGAATTTACATTGAAAGGAAGTAAGGAACATGAACTCTGTTAGAATGTAAAGGCTACATTAAAAAAAAAAAGTGTGAGCAGTATGCTAAAATTATAAATATGCATGTAGATGATAATAATGTCCAGATGTCAGATAACCAAACCATTATTTATATTGGCAAGTGAGAGTAAACAGAATTAGAAAATCAGAAATTAGTTAAGAGAAGCACAAATTTCAAAAGTGAAGCTGAAATATTGTAGAAACTGAGACATTGTTGCAAATTTTATTATTTATTATTTTATGCTTAATGAATGTTTACTATAATATTTTTATTATATTGTTATTTTATAAATATTCATAAATGTATAAGTATAAATATTGTATCATTTATTACTTTATTATCTGACTCCAGTAACTTTAAAAATTACTAAGCACTACTTAATACATAGACATATAAATGATAAAAAGATAACAGCCATGAACTCACAACCCAGCTCAAGAAGAACCACATTAATAAACTCATTGCAGCTCCTTGTGTATTATATTCTGACTGTAAATCTCCCAGTCCGCACCTCACCCCAGAGATAAACACTTGCTTGAATTTTGTGTTTTGTTCATGTGGTAGATTATATTGCCAGTCCAAATTCTTCACTCCTCACTGTATCCACACCTTTTCTATGTAACTTTGCAGCACCTTTCCACTGTGGTGAAGGCTCATTTCTCTGTCTTTTTTTCATCTGGCCATAAAACTTTCTTTGGCCCTCAGAAAGAAACAAAAATGATGTGTCTGTCCTGAGGCCAGATGTCCATAGTTCTTTAATGTCCCCACTTGCTTCTTTGCACTATTTCCATTGTCTTAAAGGAACATGCCTGGTTAGTATACTGGTCAAGGAGAAGGATGAAGGACATGTGGGACAGAACCGAGTTGCCCAGCCTTGCCCAGCCTAGACCAACCAACCCTCCAGTTCCAGAAGAAATGACTGGCTTTAAAGCAGTGAGTCTGTTTGTGTGTGTGTGTGTGTGTGTGTGTGTGTGTGTGTGTGTGTGTGTGTGTGTCTGTGGCAATTGCGAACTTACGTAAACATTCTTATTTTTCTTTGTAGTCTTATTAGACATGTCCTTGAACAGATTGCTTCGTTTTGCATGTTTTTGAACTTTAATTAAAGGATACAATAATGGTGTATTATTTTGCATAGCTGGCATTAGGATTTTAAAAGTCCAAGTCAATGATTGAAAAGAACCCTATATAAGCCAAGAATTTTTAAAAATTACAACAGTAAGCAGGTAAACAGACTTTCAAACAGGCATTTTGCCAAGGAGCATCCCCAGGCAGGTCAACATAAGTAATCGGAGCAGCACACAGATGATGCTGCTGTTGGGCAAAACAGCAGAAAAGATGAAGAATGACCCCTTCATTGATGGCTGCATTTCAACCGAGGGAGACTGTGGTGAGGTGGACACATGGCGTAGTCAGGTATACCCATGTCACAGCCCTAGGCTCCCTTTTCAACTGGTGTAAACTTGAGTAATTATTTTTTACTCCTTGAGCCTCAATTTTGCTGTGTGAAGAGTGGCGATAATAATTTCTTCTTGCAGAAGAAGGATTTGTTGTATATAAATTTTATCTCAGTAAGAGTGATTTAAAAAGAAAACCAAAGGGTGAAAAGGAGTTTGCCAAAATGGTAACCCTTGTTACACGGAACAGTGGTGGAAGATGCATGTGGGGGCAGAGAGCCTGTGCAAGAGGCTTAGCACATCACTGCCAATGGTGGTGTCCCTTAGATGCGGGTGGGCCTGGTTACCTGCAAGGGGACGTGGGGGAGATTATAGTGAGAGAAATGCGAAAAGTAGGAGTCAGAGCGAAACTGTTTAGGTCAATAAAGAAGTTGAGCATTTCATTGTGGAAAGGTGGCTGTGGAGAAAGACCACTGGTGATGGCGAGAGAAGATGACCCCAGATGGATACATACATGCGGGGAAGCTGCTTAGAGAGTTTTGCTGTCAGGGCTACATGTAAGCCCTCTCTTGCAGCTGTCCAATAACATTTTATTAATCTTCACTGCTTAATAATGTTTTGCATAATGAATTTTCTTTTGGGGGGAATAAAAAGAAATGCAGAGCCCATGCCCTCTGGCACGCGCACCACAGAGTGGAAATAGCCTGCTTGTTCATGCGGGACATGGAAGTTACGTTGCATGCCTGCCAGAAAGGGTGAAGACAGCGTGTCATCTACACCCCTAGCACCATCTACACACTCTGGACAATCTCCTCCACTCCCGCAGCTACGTCCTTCTGACTCAAATCCTGTCCCCAGGCCAGACATCATTTCTGAGCTGGATCTGTGTTATGCTAACTTCCCCCCGGATATCTCCACTGGCTTCACAAAAAGCATTTCTGAAAATGAACTCATGATCTACCCCTCTCTTTATCCACCAGAATCCCATTTTCTGGTTGATGGAATTACACTGCCAACTGTGGTTCAGCCAGCCAGCCAGGAATCCCCATCCCTGTCCCTCAGTAATTTCCCCATCCAATCATTAAATCTCTCTTCAAAGCATCTCTTGACAGTGACTTCCTTCGCCATCCACACTTCCACAAGCGCACGTCTGCTGCTGTTATGAAGGTGAAGCTCAAGCACAGTTCCTCCACATCTATATTTAGGACTCTTTCTGCCTCTAGCTTTATAAATGACCCAGAAAAAAGGGAACAAATGTAAATTCATGGTGAGTGCTGATGATACAGAATTATGTGGCAAGCTGGGGTCAGGGGCAGAGATTCATCATGACTTAGATCAGCTCAGCAATCGAGCTGACACATGGCCAATTAAGGGTGTTCATGGAAGCACTGGAGAAGTCTGCAGTGAGACCCACAGAAAGAAGGCAGCTGCTTCAGAATCACATCTAGTCACTGTACCTGGGGGGCAATATCAGCTCCTACAATGTAAGTAAATTGGTGAAAAGAGAAACTGGGATCCGCCAGTCACAGGCAGGGGTAATTCCCCTGTCCTCCCTAATATCAGTGCAAGCATACTAAGTGTCCCTGGTTTTTCCAAGGACTTTTTTTTTTCCACAGCATGGCACAGATGAGTTATTTGGAGCACTTGGATACTCTAGTTCCGGTGAGCTGGGAGTTGTAGATTTTGGTTGAGCTGGAAAGGACCTCAGATGTCACCAGTGCTGGGGTTTCCATAGTGAATTGTGAACTTTGACATTATGTGTGTTTGTGGGCTCAATCGACTAGTAAGGCTTAATGTAGGACTTGGAGGGGCCTCCCTGGTGGTGCAGAGGTTGAGCGCTGCGCTGTGGAGCTGTCGGCAGCAGCGATGCGAGTTCGAGGCCCAGCCAGGGAGAATCCCACATGGTGCGGCAGACCTCTCCTGCCTCGCCCGCTGCTCCCCTCAGCAGTGGATTTCTGATCTGCCTGTTCTGCTCCCCACTCTGTCTCTGGTGAACCCTCTCGCCACCCCACGCCTCTGACCTGTACCCCAGCTTGTATGTATAAATAAATAAATCTTTAATATATATAGATATAGATATAGATATAGATATAGATATAGATATAGATATAGATATAGATATAGATATAGATATAGATATAGATACAGATAGGACTTGGATATACCCATAGGCAGTTCATGGTGTATTTTAGGTACTTACCTGTAAAATTGAATGCAAATATTTTTATATGTGTATACATTTGACCATTTTGCTGGGAGAAAAAGACTTAGCTTCCCAAGGGAATTCTCAATGAAAACTTCTTATTAGAGTAAATACTATGTACCTGTTATGATTAACACATTGTAAATTCATTTAAGGCATTAATTTTTTTTTAAAAAGAGCAGATTATTGTGTGATTTCTCAGTCAATGAATACTTATTACTGTGTACTATGATCATATGGAAGGGCGTGAAAACTTTTGGTAATTTTATAAAAAAGAAGCCCTCAAAAACATACACAACTGATAAAAGACTTGAATGCTGAACATGTTAAGAACTCTCACACCTCAAAAATAAGACAAGTTTCCATTTGCCTGAAACTCTGGCACAGGTGGTATTTTAGACAGAAGAAACTGATCAGTGGATGATTGTTTTGGGAAGGAGGAGGATTTACTGCAAAAAGGCACAACTCTCTGGGGAGATGGAAATATTTTGTATTGAATGTGTGTTGGTGGGTCAATGACTATACACATTTGTCAAGAAGTGTACTGAGTTCCATAAAGAAGACATAGCCACATGAATACATATACACACATAGATATACCACTCAGCTTTAAAAAAAAAAAAAAAAGATAAAATCCTGCTGCTTGAAACATCATGGATGGACCCAGAGGGTGTGCTCAGTAAAATAAGCCAGTCAGAGAAAAGCAAACACTGAATGATTTCACTCATGTGTGGTAGCTAAAGAAGCAAAATAAATCACTGAACCAAATAAATCAACAAAACAAAAAATAAACTCTTAACCTACAAGAACAAAGTAGTGGTTGCCAGAAGGGAGGGGCAGGTAAATGGGGTGAGGGGGGGTCGACCGTGTGGTGACAGAAACCAGACTTTTGGTGAGGAGATAACATATTCTATACAGAAGTTGATATCTTAGTCTCTGCACCTGAAACCTATATAATGTTGTAAACCAACGCTACTTTAACTTTAAAAAGTATCAAGCACCTTACCTAAAGTGTGTGTTCTATTTTATGTAAACTAGTTCTAATAAACCTGATTTTGAAATCAAGAAATCTTCATATTCAAAAACCTACTGACATAGTCCAATTACTTTATGTGAAAGGAAACTGAGATCCAGAGGAGTAATTGATATGCCCATTTCCCAGACCAGTTCCTACACCTTTTTCCTATAGCAGGATTCTTATTCAAGGTGCCCACCCTGGGTGCAGGCAGTAATATTTTCCTGGCAGAGAGAATGATCTGCTGCCATTATTTCCACGGCTTGTGAGGAGAGAGCTCTCCCTGGGGTGAAAAGGAGCCAAGCCACTTCTCCATCCCAGATGGGTGAGCCCTCTTTCTGGCACCCCACCTCAGACAGGGCTGTCTATAAAAGTTTCCAAGACTCTGGGGGCACTGACAGCTGTGCTTTTAGAACCTTCTTACAGAGTGTAAGCCATAGAGAAAGATGGTCCTTCAAGACAGAACACATGGAATCCTTGGTGCTAAGACCTGGGTCTTCTCCATGGAAAGGCCTGTCAAAAATGGCCAAGGGGCAGGGCCTCCCTCTTGGTCCGACGGGTTAAGTCTCAGCATTGTGAAGGTATCTGCAGCCATTGCAGCATGAGTTCGATACACGGCCAGGGAGATTCCCATATGGTGCAGGAGACTTCTCCTGCCTTCCCACTGCTCCCCTCAACAGTTTACTTCAGGAGATCCGCCTGTTCTGCTCCCCACTCTGTCTCTGGTGAATCTTCTCGTCACGCCACACCTCAGGCCTACACCCCAGTTCTTGTATTAGAAAATAAATAAATCTTCAAAAAGAAATGGCAGAGGGGGGCTCCCCGGTGGCGCAGCGGTTGGGCGCTGCGCTGTGGAGCTGTTGGCCGTGGGCGATGCCGGTTCGACACCCAGCTGGGGAGAATCCCACATGGTGCGGCAGACCTCTCCTGCCTCGCCCGCTGCTCCCCTCAGCAGTGTATCTCTGATCTGCCTGTTCTGCCCTCCACTCTGTCTCTGGTGAACCCTCTCGCCGCCCCACGCCTTTGGACTGTACCCCAGCTTGTATACATAAATAAATAAAAATTCTTTAAAAGAAAAATGGCAGAGGGAGGTAGCCCTCAGGGAGGGCTTGTGGGAGCCATCGGAAGTGGGAGTAGCATCCTGGAGGCTCTAAAAACAGTTCACTTATGTTGTTCATGCTTAAGACAACATCTGAGAATTATTGGGAACGTTTAGTCACGAGGGCTAGGAGGGGGTGGTTTACAAGGGACTAGAGTCTTGTCTGAACAACTTGAATTACTGCTCAGTATACTCATAAGCTTGGAAATTCCCATTTGACACAAACTATACCGGCTATTTAGTGGCATAGGAAGGACTAGAACTCAGTTCTCGTGGTTCCTTGTCAGAATCCTGTAGTACATTTGATTTCTTATTAAAGTCCCTGATTAAAAATAAATAAATAAATAACCTAATGAGAGTCTGTTTCTAAAGTGAATATTCAGCTACACATATTTGTCTTTTTAATAAAAGCTCTTTTAAAACTTTCTAAACTTCCCAAAATATCCTCAGAAATCCACTGTTTCCAGAGTGAAGTCCTAGGGGCTGGCCTAAGTGTGTGTAGAACAGCAGCAAGCTCAGACATGACTAGGCCCATTGTGGCCCTAAAGGTGACCCCTGGGGGAAGCTTGTAGGAGCAACTAAGAGGCCTCAAGGGAGAGACTTCCTGTGGAGTGGGGGCAGGGACATTTGGTTCTCCAGAATTTCTCTAAGGGAAACCACAGAATCTATAGAAGGAATGACTTGATGAGCCCTCTTGGGGTAAAGCCCAAGGTGGGTGTTGGCTGACACCAAGGCTTCAGGGGAGGCAAGCACTGTGACAGACGAAAGGCACTGGGGTTCTCCAGTGGTCTGAGAAGGAAGAGATGAGGAGCAAGGAGGGGACAAGGGAAGAGGGAATACAGTAAAGGCTCTTGATTCACAATGTCGTGCCCTTTTTGCCTGGCATCACTGTTTGCCTAAACACTTCTCCTGGAGACTGGTGGAGAGACTTAAGTTGCGGTCTCTGTGAATGTAGCGGTGGACTACACTGACAAAATAGAGGCTGTGTGTGTGGATTCAAAGCTGGACTGCTGAGAAAGAAATCCTTGGAATTAGCAGACATTCTGCCGTGAACTTTAGACACTCCCAGGCCATAGAAATGACTGGGGTTCAATTCCTGTTTCTGCGAGCATATCTGGATTATATACAGAAAGAGAGAAGTGAGCTTGGCTGAGAATAATGGATAAAGTTGTGCCACTTTCACTTTGATTTCCATGCTCCTTCTGGCATCAAGGCCAGAGAGAAGTCCGATATCCCCATAACCCCAATGGAACCCACCAGCTATAGCTGCAAAGTCTGTGACTTTGGAGAAGGGAATTGTGGATGATGCCTGATGGCATATGAGAGAGTAAGTGTGCGCGACAATAAGTGTGAAACAGCCCTTGGGTCTCTAAGCAGGATGGAAAAGAGCTAGAAGTTCTTTTAGTTTATAGGTAGGGGATGAACAGAGAAATACTATGTCTTCCCCATTGGTATTGTTCTTTGGTATGCCCAGCTGCATACCACTAGGATGGCACACACTGTTTTGGATGGATTGGCACCTTGGCCATGGAATAAACACGTGGTGGGGAAGGGTTGACCTAGCCAAAGTGCTCTGGGGATTTAGATGATTCGGTGACTAGCTGACAATGACCACAAGTCAGGACATGGAGAGAGCAGGCACATGGTGGCGACTAAGCTAGATGAGCATTCAAATACCTGAGTGCAAGTTCCTGTTCTATTGAAAGTAAAGTATTCACTGCCTGGGACACTCAGGTGACATGGGCTAAATGGGTTATTACTGGGGGCCTCCCTGATGGCGCAACGGGCTAAGTCTCAGCCACTGCAGCACAAGTTTGATCTCCTGCCAGTTTCCCACGAGGCGCAGCAGACCTCTCCTGTCTCGCCCGCTGCTCCCCTCAGCAGTGTACTTTAGTCAATCTGCCTGTCCCGCTCCCCACTCTCTGGTGAATCCTCTCACCACCCCACACCTCCGGCTTATACCCCAGTTCTTGTATGCATAAACAATAAATCTTTTCTTTAAAAAAATGGGTTATTACCAGTATCACAGTGAGGGATCCCTTTACTGTGTGGAATCATGGAGATTTTGAGCTACTACCAGAATGCCTACAACTTTTTCCTTGGTATGAAGATAGTGTTCGTGTGTTTCCCCCCCTTCCTCCTGCGTGGTCCCGAATCAGAAGGAGTCAAAGAGTTCTCCACGGTTCTCTAGAAAAGGCCTTTATCTGTCCCTCCACTCCTCCACTGCTTATTTCCTGTGCAGTAATGAGGCGACAATTCTACTCAGAAAATTACCCTCGTGCATTCACCAACAGAAGGGCTCACTCAGCTTCTTAGGAAAGTGGCCACCTGGGTGTTGACAATCTTCTGCCACTCGCTGGTAAGCTTCGACATAACCGTTCATTACACAAACAAATAAAAAAATCTTGTTATTTGCCCAGAAACATGCCAGTGCATGTGTTGCTTCCATGGTGGCCACGTTGCTGAGGACACTTGGTAAGTGCCTTCCCCTGCCTCGGGGGCCCTGGCTCATTATTTTGTCCCCAGAGACCTCTTACCCTGAGTGAAGCATAATGGAATGACAGCTCTGCAGCCTCTTAGCACGAGGGAGATTCCATTTGATTCATGGTTTGCCAGAGGGCTGAAGGGCCAAGAGGGCAAGGGGTTAATTCACTCACCAGTGTAGGTTCCAATCCCTGTAGATGCAGAGATGGACTGGAGGGGTGGCAGTCAATTTAGCATGTTAATAGACAGATGCCCACCCCTCCAAAGCCTTGTGCTTTCCAGGCAGCGCATTGGGAGTAGAGAGAGCAAGATGGTGCTGGGAGGTTAGGGCAATGGAAATACCTGATAGCTGAACTGTGCTCCTGGATTAATTTGCTTTAAAAGAAAAATCATTCTTCTAAGTAGTCTCCATTCCTGAAGATGGACGAAACATGTCATGCCACAGGACAAAGGCATTATAGAATCTAACAACTCAGTCCCATCAGTGGGTCCACTCCACCTGAGCACAAGTTGACCCGGCTGAAGACTCAGAATTTTAAGACAAATTCTGTTATGTCATTAAAAAGGAAATATCTTTCCCTTCTCTGAGCCTAACCAAAGAAACCTTAAACATAGGCAAGGGGTTACTGTGTGTGTGTGTGGAATGAAAAGGATTCTATACCAATCACAATCTAGGTTTTAGAAACTGCCTGGTTTAAATCCAGCCTCTGCCACTTACTAACGGTGTGAATTTGGTCACATTCATCAACCTCACTGTCGTTCAGTTCCCTCGGTTGTAGAAGGTTAATGGCATTTCCTGCTTTAAGGAGTTGTGAGGAATAAATGAGTTAGTGAATATAAAGTGTTAGTATATACTGGGTCTGGAGTGGGGGCCCAATAAATGTGAGCTACTGATGACAGCAGCTTGGTACAGTCATATATTTATAAAGACAGCAGCAGGAGAATGTAAGGACCCCTCTGTGCCTTGGGCTTAGTTTCCTTCAACATCTTATTTCTCTCTTGACTCTTTCAGCCTCTTTTGTCTGCTCCCCTACTCCCCCTCCTTCGACACACATACACATACTCCCACCACTACTGTCAACTGTATGTCAAGAACAAAATCTAGAATAGCGCATATTTCAAGTTGATTTTTGAGATTTTATGTTTCACTTGCTTTCATCTTTTTCTGAAAACTCTAGGTAGAGCTTAAGATTGTTCACGAGATCCCCATTTTATAGTTCAGAATCCCAAAGCAGTTACAGATTAAGCCATCCCAATGGATACAAGAAACGAGTCAAGCATTGTTTGAAATCTCTTAAAGAATGTTAAAGGCACCTCTTGGACTCTCAAGAAAGCCACATTTGCTTTTCTCTTTGGAATTTCCAACTAGTAGGAATCTTGCCCTGGGAATATCAGAGATGGAAATCTAAAGCAGAATCTTCTGCTGACAAAGTGTTGAAAGATTCTACCTGGGTTTCTAGACCTGAATTATTTTGGAAAAACAAAGGTGTAGAAGGCCAGGGAGGGGTAAGTCAATCAGCTCTTTGTTTTACAGAGGGGAAAATTCAAACTCAGAGAAGCTAGGCGACTTACCCAAGTCACTCAGTCACTTAGTGGCAGGACCAGGCCGCCAGCACTCTGCACATACCCAGTGACTTAGCAATCACTGCTCACTGCTACCCTCATCACAGAAGACCAAGCTTCCTCCAGTGGGTCTGATGACTCCAAACCCTCTCCTTCTGATCGGCACATTTACTCTCATTTTACTTTGAAAGGAAAGACCAGGGAGCATCTACCTCCGAGTCACCAATCATCGCACTCACCTGTAAGTCATGGTTATGGCTCCATGGGACACTTTAGGCCACCTATGGGGGTTTTTGTTCTAAGAACACCATGGCTGAGAAATGTGGGAATATGATACTAGACCCAATGTGTGCCCCAGGACTCAGAGATCCACACATGTGGAACCATGGGGAGAAGTGTAAATGCCCAGGCAGGGCTGGACAAAAACCAGGAAATCCTGAGATTGAACACAGGAAGACCAAAAAGGAACCATACCCTGTGTGCTCTATTTTAAGAAGGATGGTGTGGCACAGTATGAGGGGCATAGAGGAAGGGAAAAAAGAGTCCCAGTCCTGCCACCAGCTAACTACATGACTTGGGCTCCTCCCTCCATACCTCTGAGTCTCAGTTTCCTCCCTGCAAAATGAGCAATTGGATGGTCCAAGTCCTCTCCCTATGTCCTCTCTGAGCCTAAAGATATATTGCTAAGTGATTCATTGCATTGACCTTGACATGAGACAGAATGGGGTTCAAATCCTAACACCACCATTGTGGCCTTGGGCAGGTACCTTAACTTTTCTAAGCATCAATTTATAGTCACCTGTAAAATAGAGAAAATGTTACTCTCTATTTTGAAATTTGTTGTAGAGATTGAGTAACATAATACCTGAACAATGTTCAGCACGGAAATTAATAAATGTTACTAACCTCTTCATCTTCCAGGCCCTCCTCCATCATCTAGAACAAAGGTCTGAAGCCCAGTCAAATTACTCTTGTTTTGAGCTAAGTGCCCATCATGTTAAGGTATGGACATTGTTGCCAGATAATCTGATTTTTCATGATTAGAAAAAAATGAGAGCACTCCACTTTCAGAGTTGATGCTACAGTCCAGAAATTGGATTTGTTGACAGCACAAGGGTGGAAAAAGTTGAACAGCCCATTGATTGGCTTTAGTTTGAACCCTGACTTTGTACTTTGCTCAGTGAATTCCCACTTAGAGGGACCCTCTGGCCTGTGGCGTTGGCCTGGAAATCCCAGCGATTTGCCTGACTTATGCCACATGGCATTTCCTCTCAAGACTCCTAGCGCCTGGAAATGTCAATAAAGAATCACAGAGCTTGGTAAGGACCAGATCAAGGGAAGCTTCAGCTCGCCTGCGCGTCAACACCGTTAAATGCGTTGTTACAACAACAACCGAAGCTGTCTGATGATAGCATCGGTGGCAACTGGTCAGTGAAAATGTTTTTTAATTGTGACTTGAATGTGTTTATCAACCTCGCTTTGTGACATCGAAAAGACAGCAACAGAAACACGGGGAGCCGCAGTCCTGGGGGAAAACATTAGTCATCTGTGAGTGTGCGGGGCCTGGCAGATGATTCCTTCTTCTCCTCAAGGCAGACTTCTGAGCCACAGAGTAGAGGCACTGCCAGAAAGGAAGGGTGTTATCCTGACATTGAACATCTTTATAAAAATTTACTAATTGGTGACTAATACCATAGGCTTTTGAGCTGGGAAAAAAAAAAAAAACTTGTAGAGGCTGTTAAGAGGTTGGCTGCGTATTACATAATGAAGAACTACTCTTAAAATCCCACCCCGGCCACGGCCTACTTAGGTGCTCTCCAGGTGAGCTCCACTGCTTTGAGCTTTTTAAGTACAGTACTGAAGAGCTATTTTTATAAATATTCAAATACATCATAATATCTCAGTCGTTACATTCCTATTTTTTAACATCTTTAATTACACTATTTTGCATTACTGTTTCCAGGGTCCCCCCTACCCCCCTTATATTTGGCAACTCCACAGCATCTGTCAAAACAAATTAGCACTTTGGGTGGCAGAAATATATTTTTTATGAAAGCGGCAGTGTGTGTCAGTATTGGACAGACGCTTAAACCTGATTTATTGGTTTGTTTTCTTGGGCTTTGGACCCAATAAGCAGAAGTTTTTGAAAGAATTTTCTATTTGAATCACCAGTGCACATGAAAAATATGTAAACTGCATTCAAATTCCGCCAGAAAGAGTCACTAATTATGATGTGTATTTGCATATGTTTGATCACATGTATCTTATTTTGTTTTGCTATTTCTGCAAGACCCCTTGCTTCAGGGAGGGGTCCTGGGTGCTGATACTGCCAGCGTTCAGCAAAGTTCTCTTGAGCAAGCATTCCACTGCTGTGCTGTTAAGTTTTCTGTGTTATCTTTTCCAATGAAATTTGAAATTTACAGTTTTTAAATGATGTGTGTGAAATTATATGACTCTATTATGTCATAATATTATACATCCCAAAATATTGGTAAAGGGATCTCCCCCTTCATCACCTCCCCCCACCAGAGATCAGAGCATTACTGAGAAAATAATGATTAACCTTTAAAATCAGATTGGCATTTCTTTTTTCTCCAAATCTAGAATTAATACGCATTTTTTAATCATTAGTGTAATGTTCAGGATGATACTTTTGTTCTTTTGCCTGTTGAACTGTTACGGCTGCTAGTAACCCTTCAAATTGTTTGCTTCATTCAAGCATTCTTTCCTGAATAATTCATTAGGCATTATTATCCAAGCGTGGAACCCCTCATTTAGCACTGCTGATCTTTTCCTTATGTGTAGCTGACAGGCAATCAAAGTTTTTATCAGTGCAGAAAATTTGCAATTCAGAAATGTAGTTGCAGCAATTAGTAGCTATCAGGTAGCATTGGAAGGACAGCTTCATAAAAAGACAGAGTTGAATGAGCTCCACTGATGTTAGCACAAAAGTAATGGGTAAAACTAACCAGCTGTTTCTAAATTTACCAAATGGAACATTCCCTTCTTCTCAGAGTGGAGGCTTTAATTAACTTGGAGTTCTGTGTGGCTTCCCAGAGGGGGAAGGGAATGGGCTAGGACCCTTCCTTCACTTGGGGCTGGTGCAGCTCTCCTCCCAGTAGACACCAAAGGGAGGGAGCTCTGAGCTCCCTGTAATCCAGTCCTGGAGGCAAAGTGGGCAAGTGATTGGCACTTTTTCCAGAAGGATTCTGGGGAGGAATGCTCATGAGATGCCAGCTGGGCTCTCCCACTAGTGTCTCTGATGGGCAAGCTCTGGACATTGCAGTTTTGTCCTGCTCTTAAGCTTCTGCCCTTCACAGGTACTGACTTCTGGGGTTCAGGCTGAGGCTACAGCCAAAGGGCTGATCAGTTCTCATTCATCCCTTCCTTCACTGGCTCCTGGATTCATTCTTCGGTTCAGCCTTTTATTTCTAAGCTCATGTTGATTCATTCATTCATCCACTTGTCTGTTAGCCCGCTTCTCCATTCATTTGTGCATCTGAACATTTATTGAAACCTCAGTGGGATGGGAACTTGACCCACCATAGGGTTCCAGTTCTTCACCTTCTCCTGTGAGTCTGCAGGCGGGATTCTAGGATCCTACCCCCACGTTCATCAAAATGTACCTTCAGGTCTGAGGAACCCATTAACACCAGGGTGAAGGCACTAACCCTGGGAGCGTGGTGGTTTGGTAACACATTGTCAGGCGTGGAGGAATGTTAGGCATCAGTTTACCTGTGGGGGAGGCTTGAGGAGTCTCTGAAACCGTAACATGGGGGTAGTTTCTGCTTCATGTCCCCTGGAGGCTGCTGTAGTCAGAATTCATCCCAAAGATGGTGGGGGATGCTGAGAAAGGGGCTTCTGCTCTCGACCTCCTACCAGTTTTGGGACAGCTGGGGTGTCAGCCGGCTGCTGGACTGCCATCTGAGAACCACGGACAGGGAGGACTCGGGCTGCAGAATAAAACCCACTGAGGGTCCAGCTGGGATGGCCAGGCAGGCTGTGGCTGCTGAGACACAGACCTTGACATCCTGTGTCAACTTGAACTGTGTTTGGTGGCTGAATTAGAAAACAGAATAAATAGCACAGGGTTCACAGCCCAGACATGGAGTTAAACAGATCTGTGTTTGAATTCCAGTTTTGTCACTTACAAG
The DNA here is from genome assembly GCA_004024925.1 of Scalopus aquaticus. Lineage (NCBI taxonomy): Eukaryota > Metazoa > Chordata > Mammalia > Eulipotyphla > Talpidae > Scalopus > Scalopus aquaticus. The sequence continues at coordinate 213,862 of PVIJ01000869.1, forward strand.
CTGCTGTATGCCTTGTGGAACAGCAATTCCTTCATCTATCAAGTTTATCACCCTCCTCTTTGTGAGTTGTTCTGAGTTAAATGAATGGAAGAGTGTAAAGTGCCTGGCATGGTTAAGCATGTGGCTGATGTTCAATATCAGGCAACATTATTATTATCACTAAATTGTGAGTTTCATGAGGTGGAGGACCTAGGTTTTGGAGCACCGACTTGAGTGCAGAGTACTGGGTTCAAATCCTGGCTCTACTCTTTATTTGCTCTGTAAACTTGGACAAGGAGTTTAACTTCTCCATCTGTTTCCTCATCTGTAAAATGGCAATACTAATAGCACCGACTTCATATAACTCTTCTAAAGATTAAATGGATTAATATTATAAAATGTTCACAACAGTGTCTAGCAAATTAAGTACTAGTAAGTGTTCATTACTTTTAAAATCATATCTTCCAGGGTTGGACAATGCCTAGCTAGTGGCAGTCTTTTAACAAATATTTGTTGAGCAAATGAATGAAATTTCCCTAGACATCATACTCCCCACCTCTCTCATTTTACAGATAAGAACCCTAAGGTACAAAGTGACTTACCTAAGGTGAATGTCAGAAAAATTAGCAGATTACAAATCTTGGAACCCCAGGACAGAGCCCACCCTTATACCCACCCTGGAAGATATCTCATCCTTGAGCCTTGGGTGACATTGCCAAGAAAGCATCCCTTTTGACCACTGCTCCAGAGTCTGCCCTTTCTTTTCAAAGGAGGGCAGCAGACTGCATGGAGGGGCTGGGAGAGTATGAACTGGGAGAGTGGGCCAGTTTTTGGATCTGCCCTGACCTCTAGCAGATTACCTCCTTGCCCTTAGGACGGATAAGTTCTGCTTTCCTCCTAGTTCAACACACAGCAAGTTCTGGGTTTCCTACAGTCCTCAGCCAGCACCCTTGGGATATAGTCTTTCACCCAGAGAAAGTCTCCTGGCAGAGCCCACGAGCCACAACTACCACATAACTGCTTGACCCTTTAGTACTAAGGTCTCTTACCCAAGACTGAAATTTGGTATCGTGAAAATAATACATCCACACATTTTAACCCGGTTTGTATTTTCACATGCATAGTCCTGTTTTACTTCTAATACAGCAAAAGGCAGTTAGTTGCTCAAAGATGCACAATGAGCTAAGTCAGGAACTCCAGGTCTAGTGCATTCTCTGCTGCACCCCAGGTCTCTTCAAAAAGGAAGATACCCTTTGAGATTTTGGGGAGACACAGTCAAGAAGTATTTCTTTAACCAAAAGATTTCCAGGATATTGTGCATTCATGAAGACAGGTGTGTATGTATTGACTTGGAAAGATGTCCATGTTGGGTGAACAAAGCAGCTATAGAATATAAAATACTGTTGCATTAAAAACTATATGTGCTTAACAAGTCTAAGAGCATATTTCACAAATGACTACTGGTGGGCATGTGATCACTATCATTTCTGGGCATGTGACATAATAGGGAAACTTTCCCTATGACTTTGATCATACCTCTGTATTGCTGGCTTTATTTTTTACAGGGAGTATATGTTGCTTTATAACCTAAAGCAACCTATATGTTGCTTTATAACCTATAATCTATCTTTAGATTTCCAGAGAGGACACTAGAGCAAGAGAAAATTAGGTTGTCTCGTACAGTGGTGCTGTAAGCTTTTGTGCAGAGCTACTGGGGGCAAGGCTGGAGATGACAGGTGGGGGGTGCTTGGTGGGAAGGCTACTTGCGATGGAGGGAGCAGGCAGGGGAGCCCTTGACAGCATAGTGGGAAATGCCCAGCAAATGCCTGTGCCCACAAAACAGACTCAAGATGTGGCTTGGCATACCCATCCCTGCCAATAATTCCTTCCCTTTGGGCAGAAAGTCAGGAAGGGCATGACTGGTGTGAGGGGAAGAGAAAATGAAGACAGCTCAGAAACAGAAGTAAAGTGATGGTATCCATGAAGACCCAGAGCCTGGGAGCTTTACAAGCACCTTAGTGAGTTGGTACGACCCTCTTGGGGGACATTCTTCAGCCATATTCAGAGCTGTCATACTATTGCTTGTATGAAATATTTTGACCTCCCTGCTAATGACCATTATTTTTTAATGTCTGTGTGGGGGGAAAAAAATCATTCTCTTTGTCACAGCACTTTGACTCCTAACAGCTTGTTCTACACAAACACTCAGAAAAGCGTGCAAATATAGATATGTTCCATGATGTAGATTGAAGCAGCATGGTTAACATACATGTCACATCTATGTTCTAAGAAGTCCATATTATTGATTCATTTTTTTTGCAATAACCTAAGGTAAGTGCTGTTGTTATTAGTTTAATTTTAGAGACAAGGAAATTAGGTGCAAAGGTTTTAAAACACTTGCCCAACACACCAAACTTTTCTGTGCTAGAGCTGAATCTCATCTAAACAAATTGGCTTCGGAGTCTGTACTCAACATCACTGTGCTGTGCATTCCCTCATGTTCTTCTTCTTATTATTATTTAAAAAGAGGTGTGAAAGAAAAGTTCTGGAGATCAGCTAAGTGTCCACTAATAGAAAATTGTTTAAATTATGGTTCATTCGTACAAAGGAATATTATGTGATTATGAAAAAAATAAAGTAACTCTTAAGGATGCTGACATGAAAAAGACTTCCAACATGTAAGACTATGTGAAATAAAGTATGAAATGACTGTAGAATATAATCATAATTGCATTGTGTAATTAAAAAAACACATATGACATGAATATATTTGCATCAGATTTTCTGGACACACTCTTGATTGTGGTTACTTTCGATAAGAAGGAGGAATTAGAGACCTCCCTGGCAGACAAAGGGTTAAGTCTCAGTACTATCAAGCTATTGGCAGCATGAATTCGATTCCTGGCCATCTTCCCACATGGCACAGCAGACCTCTCATGTCTCATCCGCTGCTCCCCTCAGCAGCGATTTCAGTCAATCCACCTGTTCTGTTCCCCACTCTGTCTCTGGTGAATCCTTTCACCCCACCCCCTGCACCTCTGGCCTATACCCCAGTTCTTGTTATGCATAAAGAAATATAAATAAATCTTTAAAAAAAAAGGAGGAATTAAGGGACAAGTGAATAAGTTTTAAGATTTTATCTTTGCTTTTCTGCACATTTTGATTATTTCTATGAGCAGATATTTCTCTTTGTGATTGAAAAATAAAATTAGGGCCCCCTAACACTCACTAGGATGGCTATCAAAAACAAACAAACAAAGCATTGGTGAAGATGTGGAGAAGTTGGAATCTTTGCACCCTGTTGGGGGGAATGTAAAATAGTGCAGCCATTGCAGAGAACAGCACAGGGGTTCCTCAAAAAGTTAAAAATGGAGCTTCCATGTGATCCAGAAATTCCATCTATACCCAGTAAATTGAAAGGAGGATCTTAAAGAAATATTTGCATGCCTACATTCATAAAAGTACTACTCACAATAGCCAAAAGATGGAAGCAACCCAACTGCCCATAGATAGAAGAGTCGATAAGTAAAATGGGGTGTGTGCATACACTGGTATATTATTCAACCTTCAAAGGAAGGGAATTCTGACAACTGCTACAACACAGATGAATCCTGAGGCTATTATGCTAAGGGGAACCAGTCACAAAACAAGATAAATACTATCAGATTGTACTTATTTGAGGCATCTAGATTCATAGAGATAGGCAGTAGAATGGGGGTTGCCAAGGGCTGGGGAGGGGGAATGAAGAGTTGTCATTTAATGGGTATAGAGTTTCAGTTTTGCCAGATGAAAAAGTTCTGAAGGTTGGTTGCACAATCATATAAACATACTTAAGACTACTAAGCTGTGCACCTAGAAATGGTAAAGAAGGTCAATTTTATCTTATGTGTCTTTTGCCACATTTGCCAAACTAGGGGGTTGTTTTTGTTCTGGGGGAGAGAAAAGCGACATCTTTCTATCATATTGCCTTAGTGGTTAATTGTACCCTCTTGGGTTCTCTCGCTTTCTCTTACCCACTCTTGAGAAAACACTACAGAAATATCCAGGAGCTGACAGTCCAAATTTCAGATATAAAGACAATTGTTTCTACTTGTACATTGTTTTCCTCATTTGGCTTGCATTGCAATTCTGTGAAAAGATGGTATGGGTTTTCTGTCTTTCTAATTTTATGGAAGGGGACTGAGGCATGACTTGTCCTGTGTCAGAGGAGGGATTTATTTATTTATTTTTTTTTAAATGAAAAATTTTTTTAAGATTTTTTATTTATGCATACAAACTGGGTTACAGGCCAGAGGCGTGGGCCGATGAGAGGGTTCACCAGAGACAGAGTGGGACGCAGAACAGGCAGATGGACGGAAATACACTGCTGAGGGGAGCAGCGGGAGAGGCTGGGGAGGTCTGCTGTGCCATGTGGGAATCTCCCTGGCCAGGTGTCGAACTCGCTGTGCTGATGCCGACAGCTCCACAGCGCAGCCTTAACCAGGGAGGCCCGGAGGAGGGATTTAGATGCTAATCCTTTGGCTCCAAACTCACCAGAGCTGGTCTTGATAAACCCTGGGAAGTATGGACAAGGAGGCACAAAAGGACAGGAGGTGCTGAAGGACTTGGAGACTTCTGTGGCCCCAGATTCTGTGGGGCCCATAAGCAGGGCTCCTAATGGGTGGTCATGGTTCCCATCCCATAAAATAGAGAAATTCCCACAAAGCTCTCAGGTCTTGACTTTTTGAGGTATTGGTTTTCATTTGGCCAAGCACATTAAAAATAAAAAGAACCAATTGTCATCTGTTGCCATCATTTTAATACCAAAAGAAAAGTCTTTTAAATTGGATCAATTTAGTTTTATGAAAAAAATCACCCTGTTTTCCTATCTTTTCACATTTTATGCATGCTAGAGAAAAGTATGGTGTCCACCAGAGCTTGAGGACTTCTGATCAACATAGATTGTGAATTTGATCACAATTTTTGCTACTGATAATGACTGAAGTAACTGTATGTGAGAATGAATTTTAAGTAATTTGGAGTACATTCCAGGCTGTCTCATGTGGTCAGCAAAATAATGCCCCTTTCCCAAAACTGTCTACATCCTAATTCCTGGAACCAGGGGATCGGTCATGTTACTTGACTAGGTGGAATTAAGGCTGCAAATGAACTGAAAGTTCTAATCACTTGTTCTTAAAATAGGGAGACTATCCTGGATTACTTGGTCAGGTTGGTACAATACATCGAATTTTAAATAAGGAAAAGGGAGAGAGAAGCATCAGAACAAGAGAAATGGCAAAAGAAAAAGAGAGAAAGAGAGAGAGAGAGAGAGAGAGAGAGAGAGAGAGAGAGAGAGAGAGAGAGAAATGGCATTGTAAGGAAGACTCAGATGACCATTCTGGCTCTGAAGATGGAAGCAACCACAAGCCAAGGAATGAGGCAGCCTTTAAAAGCTGGAAAAGGCAAGGAATGATGTTCTCTTGCACTTTCAGAAGGAACACAGCTTTACTAAAATCTTGATTTTTATCATTGAGACCCATTTCAGACTCCTCACCACCTGAACAGTAAGATAATGTGGTTGTTTTAAACTACTAGTTTGTGATAATTTGTTATAACAACCATGGAAATGAATACAGATTTCATTCAGTCTAGAGAAAAACGTAACATTCAACTACATTTGAGGGCTTCTGATCAACATTGGCTCTATCAAATAATTTGTTAGCAATAGTGAGTAAAGTAACATGTGAATGAGGTTTAAGCAATTTTGAGCATTTTCAACATTATCCACTTATCAGTGTTGCCTTCTAAGTTGCTTCTATAACCAGAATAGATGTGACCCAGCTAGGGAATGGGATATGGTTACAGATGGGACTGAAACTCATGCACAAGTCATAGCCATTTTGCTTTTCTTTTTAATTGAGCTTTTACTTTGTGCTCAGCAATGTCAGTGCTTTATGCACACTTTTACCCACCCACTGAACAATCCTTAGAGGAGCTACTGCTGGTTCACAGACTAGAAGAGGTTAAATCACTCGTCCAAGATTATGCAGATGATGAGTGATGGGCTCTGGCTTTGAACGTGTCATTATACGACCCTGTGTATTGGGCATCCTCACGCCACTGGCCAGGTGTGCTGCCGCCCCCTCCCCCACCCCACCGTGAGAAGGTTGAGAACCCTGACTCAGCGCGATGGCTCTGTATCTGCACTGCTGCGCTGGCTGGGTCATAATATTCTACTATCATCAAGCAGGAACTGTCTCTTCCCAGTTTAGGAAAACAACTCTGAGGGGACCCAGAGGTCCCTTTCTCTACTTCCCTTTCTCTACTTCCTTCCTCTCCCTGAAACCTGGCCGGCTGTGCAGATGCGTGCTGAGCGGCAAAGTCACGGCTCTTCCAACACATTAATGGGATGGATTCCAGGAGCCATAAAGGTCAGAGAACGGAGGTGCTGAGAGAAGCTTTTGTGTCTCCAAGACGCTGACCCCTTTGATGAGACAGATGTTTGGGCTGGGTCCTCCTTTCCAGAGCAAGTTAAACCTCATTAAACAGCAGGACAACTTCCTCAGTGGCAATGGGAGGCCCACATCAGGCCTTCACTGGCAGCAGACGGGCTGGGAAAGAGGTGCTCCCTGGTCATCAAGTCCAGTACCTCCCCGGTGACTCAGGAGCGGGTGTCTGTGACACGAGGTCACCTTGGAGGCTTTGATTTATGGTTGACTTTTGGAAAGGTCAGCCCCTGACCTTGGCAGCCTGTCACCTCACCATCTTTTCTCTAGGTTGTGAGGACTTTCCATCAGGATCAGTGAGCATCCCAAGTTTGACCCCAAAAAGGCGCCTCAGAGATTGTTCTGGTTCAAATGGAGCAGGAAGGCTTGAAAGGGAGCCTTTCCTGATTCACCAGCATCCCAGGGGAGCTCTGCAGAGAAATGTGGGAAAATTCAGGGCTACCATTCCTACATGAGTTGAATCTCAATCCAACATGTGAAGGGAGTGTGTGTCATCCCCAGGCCCATCGAGTCCTACGTTTATGCTGAAGCATCAACTGCCCGGCTGCCTTGCCAGGCTGCTTTAAAAACACAAAAGACATGGAGTTCCCCCAGGATGATCCTTGCTGGAAATCTGCCAGGGAGTCTATACAAAGTGGAAGGTGTAAATGTCAACATATTCCAATGAAATCATAGATTCAGCATCATCTTCCTTGAACTGGAAGTGTGTCCATGGGACACAGCCAACACGAAGTTAGAAATGGTCTAATGGGTGGGTGTAAAGAAGGAATAATTGAACAATAATAATAGCTAGTAGGTACTGAGAGCTGAACATGGGCCCAGCACTGTGCAAAACTTTTACATGAATCTACTTTAATTCTTGCAGTGACCCTCTGCAGTTGATACTATTATTATCTTTATTTTATAGAAGGGAAGACAGAGGCACAGAGAGGCTAAGTGACTTGTCCAAGATAGCACAGCTATTAAATACCAAAACTGAGGTTCAAACCCAGGCAATCTGGCTTCAGAGTTGTATCCTTAACACTATGATCTTGCCTTTTAAAATTACCTAAAACAGATAAAGGAGAGAGTTGTCTCTCATAAATTAATCCTACTCAGGCTCAAATTGGCTGCGTGTGGCCTGACATGGGAATACATGCATACACAAGGACTGCGAACTCACGTAACTCCCCAACCCCCTTGTTCCTGTCTCCTGGGAGCAGTGACAGTCCTTCCTCTACTGAGCTTTTGGGCAGGTCCTGAGCCTCCCTTTACCAAAGGCCTCACCCAGCCAGGCAGCTGCCGGGAGGTGGCGCTGTGTCACTTTCCTACTCCAAAGATCTGGTTTTCTGTGGGCTGATTACTGAGGGTGGGGAGGCTGATTTGAGTGAGCCAGTCGCCAGTTTCCCTGATTTGAAATCTCTCTCGTGTCACTTCTTTCAAATGAGCTTGGAGATGTTCTTCAGATGACAGTCCTGAAAACAAGCCAGAGTTGTTGTCTTAATCCCATCTCAGATTAGATTTGAAAAGGGTGTTTGCAAACAAAGAGCAGATTTCATCTGTCACAGTTACACTCAAACTGACCTCCTGGCTTTCAGAAGGAGAAAGGAGAAGCACAACAAAACTCTCAAGCCCCTTGGAAGTGGCTTCAAGCGGATTGCGAAGAAGACTCTGAGGAGAATCTCTGTCAAATTCGGCTTTGCTCACAAGGAGGTACACAGACTGTCCATCTGGGCCATCCAGGTTAGCGGAATGAAACTAGGGTGTTTGTCACATCTCTCCATGCCTCCCTGCACTTGCTTGATGTGGGTCCACAGTGACCTACCTCTTGCTGCTGACATCTACATTACAGGAAGGAACACCCAGCCTGGTGACCCTTGGCAAGAGGACCCTCAAATAATTGTGTGTCTCTTCCCATTTTGCAGATAAGAAAACTGAGGCCCAGAAAGAAAAAGTAAATCATAAACCCTTATAAGAAGTAGAGTGGTTGCTAGTTTTCAGCCTGGCAAGACGATTGGGTAGAGTTTTAACCCTGAGTTGTCATAGGGTGAGAGCTACGCATTCAGACAGACCTGGATTTGAACCCTAGCTTTTTAAGGTACTATTTATGTGGCCCTGGAAAAGTCACTAAGCATCTCTGAGGCAGGAAATGGGGGCATTAATAACACCAGCATTGTGGGGTAGTGGTGAAGGGTAAATGAGCTAATTTACACAAAATATGATTTTTCATCTTTTTCTCTGGTGTTATTTTTAACCCCAACCAAAGAGGCTAGTTTTGGACTGGACACAATGGTGAGCATTTGGTTGTCAGAAGCCTATCCTGACCCCTAAATCTACCACCTACCCAGTGCCTCTATTGAATCACTTATACTAATGCACCCTTAGAATATAACTGTGCTCCATAGCCTTCTCTCAGAATGCAAAGTCACTTCAATCTTGATATGCTGAAATGGAAGATTTTCTTTTCTTTTCTTTTCTTTTAGAGATGGTAACTGAGCCAGCCTTGGGCATAAGCAGTCACCCACACAATAGGAACTGGGAACCTTGGGAGATTTCCCATTCCTAAATTGTTCTCCCAGATTTCTAAAACTTATCCCTCGACAATGATATATCCTGTATGTTCTAGGAAAAAGTTCTAATTTGGGTGTATACACTTCCTTTGTACAAAATCAATTATCCTTGTGAATGTGATGGTCTTATCAGTCACCAACACCTTAGTAAGAATCTTTCAATCTGATTGACTTTTTTGCTAATATCTGCATTAAGGAATGAGGCATTTTAGGGGAATGAGAAAAAGGCTGGAAAATAAGGGGTGTCATTTTTGAGATGACCCAAGAAGCTTAAGCAGCAAGAGGTAACATAGGTACAGTGGAGATGGAGAAGGGCGCCATAATGAAATGCATTGATCCAGAAAGAAAGACAGGGGGCACTGGCACCAACTTTATCTACCTGCAAAGTTGAATGCATTAGATAGTTATGGAGGTGAGGTGACTCAGAAATACCAAGACTCAATGTCCCACCAAACAGCATTTGTAAGGTTGTACCTGATTTGGAGATTTTCCTAGGAAGTCATGAATTTAAACTCTTCTTGACTCAAGTAAGACATGTTTCTGGTGGTAGACCTGAAAGGAGACTTTCTTTCAAGTCGCAATTTTTTATTTTATCCCAGGCTAGGGAAATGAGTAAGACCCTTGAGAAGATCTCAGACTAGAGTAGAAGATAAACCATGTCACATGTCACTGCCCCTCTGGCATGGAAACATCCTCTCCTAGCATGAGAGGCCCTATGTGACCTGACCACCACCTCACATCCCTTTCCATCTCTACTCCAGCTCCTGGTACTTACTGTGGTCCAGATATCTTAAGTTCATTTATTTTATTTCACTTTATTTTTCCCCATCCCTTATATCCCTACTGCCCTTCCCCTCCTTATATCCCTACTGCCCTTGCCCTCTTAACCTCAGCATTCTCATGGCATTTTTTGATGTCCACTGGCTTCTTGGAAGTATTTGACATTATTGAATTTTCTGCTTTGTAAATGTCCAGAATCTGTTCTTATTGTTGACTTGCTTTACTATACAAATTCTCTCAAATTCCCTCATTTTGGTTGAAAATGGCTGCATCTCATCTTTCCTTAGAGTTGGCATGCTCCATAGTGTGGCTCTACCACATTTTCTTAGTCCAGTCATCTACCAATGGACATTTAGGCTGCTTCCATTCCTAGCTACCATAAACAATGCCACTATGAATGTTGTGGGTCATATGACTTTTCTGTGTTGATGGTTTCATATTCTTTGAATAGATGCCCAGAAGTGGGATTGCTGAGTTCTACAGTATTTCTATTTTTAGTTTTTAAAGGTAAATCCAGATTGCTTTCCAGAATGGTCACATGAGTTCACATTCCCACCAAGATTGTAACATGTTTCCTTTTTCCTGTGTCTTCTCCAGCATTTGCTGTTGGAGGTGTCCCAGGTATACGTTTCTCCCTGGTCTTCACGGGGTGGCCCCTGCTCATCATTCAAGTCTAAGCTGAGAAGTCACCTCCTCAGAGAAGCCTACCCTGACCCCAAAATCTAACCCATCCCACTGACCACCCAACCAACCCTTTGATTGATCACTGATCACTGAGAGGCAGGAGCTGTTCTGCAGCCAGCTAGTTCCAGCACATGATCAAAGATGCTCAGAGACTAGCAGTAAAAACCTGCTTCTGAATGGGTGAGTTTCCTCTCTCTCTCCCCACAATCTCTCCTCTGCCATCTCTCCTCCTTTGCTCTTGTTTTTCCTTTGCCTTAAATTTGCTCAAATTTCCAAGCCCTAACTATAACTTGAGTGGGAAATATGTTGTTTCCCTTCAAGCTTGACACCCTTTCCAGTGGCCTTTTTTTTCTTTCTTTTACTTCCGATTACTTCCAAGGGTCACCTTTGCTGGCGTGGGCTCCTGCCTTTTCTCCACTCACAACTCAGCATCCCAAGATGGGGCTTCTGCCTTCATCCCATGGCTGACAAAACTGTCATGAACAGGGCTGTTTGCCAGAGGTAGTGTCACACAACTTCGAGGGTCACTATTCTGTCCCACAGACAGTGGGTGGCCCTTTGGAGGTATGCAGGAAGCAGCTTGTGCTACTGCTCCTGGCCACCTGGCTCGGCAGCCGCCTTCTTCAGCAGCCATTTTCTTTCCTCAATCTTCAACATCCTCCATCTCTTGGCAAGACAAAACTGTTGATTCTCTCCTCCCAGTTTCCTTCCTACTCCTCCAACTTCTCTTTCCCAGCCTCCTTTTTACATTCTTATTTCTGCTCCCTCTCCCTCACTGTGGGTCTTCTCCCAGGTTCTCTCTTCACCTTTGCATGGTCTGCCTCAGAGAGCACTAGCCTGACTCCTGTGGTTCCAATTGTCATTTTTACTCAAATGGGCTCTCCCCCACCTCCTGAGCTGACTGGGCACCATTTAACAAATAAGAGACTCTAAAACCCAGCTCTACCTAATGTCCAACTGGATCAAGACTGGAGCTGTGCAGAATGTACCAGGGAACATGGCACTAGGGACAGTCCTGGATTCCTTTACCCGAAAGAATCTTCCACGTGTCTCCTTTCCCGTAACTAACCCTGGGCCCACTTCTCGAATAAATAGTTCCTTACGAACAACAGACTGGGGAAAGGGTGAAGAAAAACACCAGCTGAAGCGGGCTCTGTTTGGAAAGAGACAGACTGATTCCACAGACTTCTCGGGTCACCGGTAGTGCTCTCTGAGGAGGGAATCTGTCCACACAGAGAAGGGAAGGAGCCGGCTCTGACAGGTACAGAATAAAGAGTTGGCAGGGACAGCGAGCATTTCCGAGAGAACGGCAGCAGCCTGACCTGGTAGTCGGAGCCTTCTATTTACACTTGACTTCCAATGTGTCTGTATGACGAAAATGAGCGCAAGAGAAAGAAAGGAAAGGGAGGGGAGGGGAGAGGTGGAGAAGGGGGAGGGAAAAGAGGAGGAAAGGGAAGGACAGGGGGAGGGGAAAGGGCGGTTGCCTTGCACTTGTTGAGCCTTGGAGAAATAGTGCTGGAGCTTAGAGGTGGCTCTAGACCCCCTGTCTCTGCCCTGGCTGAGGTGGCCCAAGTCTAACAGACACATGTGACCCTCAGTCTGCGGGTCAGTGGCATGGATGGGAATGGACAAATTGCTCCTCAATGACAATGAGACTGTCTCAGCAGCATGGGAAGGACTTCCTGTTTCAGCAGTCTTCATGGACGTCTGCCGGAGGCTGCTGTAGCTTTTCTGCATTGGTATCTGTGAAGGACTGAAAGGAAGCCCTATAGACACTTTGTTTTCCTTTGTGTGTGGGGACTTGTCTGGTTCTCATTTGACCCTCTCCAGGGTTGGTGCAATTTCCCAGGAGAGTTGGCTTTTTAATTTCAAAGACCTGTTTGGACTCTGCAGATTCAGTCTTTGCTGTACTGGGGTCAGTCAGAAAATGCCTCTTCAACCTGGGGGCAGATGGTCTGCTCTGACAGAGCTTCACTTTTCATAAAGATTGGAAACACCAATCTCCGACCCAGCTCCGACCCAGGAATCTAGGGAGGCAGGGGAGGACCTGCTGGGACTGAAACACACCCATGCAAAGAAGGGGTCAGCCAGGTAGTTAGCAAAGTGTGACTCAGAGTAAGGCCCAGGGACTGTTACAGACCACAACTATTACTGGATCACAACATAAGTACAAAAACAGGGTAAGCAAGGAGAGATGTGTGTTGCAACTGGGCATTATGAGGGCATCCAAGTGCGAGACCCTTGAACTCTTCTCATTCAACCAGGTTGGGTGTGGGCAAGCTTGAATGGTAGGTTGTACATGAGGATGATAGGAACACATATTGATTGGAAATTTAAAGATCTGATGCGTCATCACAGGTAATCTGAGAAGCATGACTTGAGCTGATAAAAATCTCTTGACAAGTACTACCACAAATAAACTGTTTATCTTTGTAAAAGCTGATGTTTTCCAAACTTCGTGGACTATGAATTCATTTTGTGGTTGGGGAAGGGGTGTTATTAGAAGACCAAGTATCTATTGTTCCTCAAACAGCACTGTGGAGAAGACACTCTAAACGATGAACAAGTAGATAATCCCTTGGTCCAGAATCTCCAAATATTTTTTCTGCCACAGGTCCCACTTGGCTAGATGAGTCAGGGCCTTGGCTAACTACTCTGTTTGGATTAACCGGAAAAATTTAACGACTGCTCCTGATACTTGGTGTCTGGAAGACATTTATTCCCACTCCCAGGGGCCCACGGTGGGGCTGCAGGCACCACCAGCCCATTATCTCAAACCTCCGGTTTTAATTAAATTACAAAATGGCGCATCCCAGGTAACAACAGCACAACAAGGCCAGGTAAGTTGGTCACTGAGGGAGAGGTATTAACTCCTTCATGCCACAAGGGGCCCATTTACTGCAACCAGAGCTGGACCAGGGCACCTGGGATCCAGGAGGTGGTAACTTCTAATTCCTCTCCCTCCATCTTCTGTATATTATAAGTGGAGGTGGGTACATTCTCATCTTGAGCTTTACTAGTTATATTTGCTTCTTTGAGTGCCAAGACACATGAAGACTATTTTTCTTCCTTGTAGTAAGTAGTATGCTAGTAAATATTTTACAAGCCACTCTCCATGGAGGGTGGGGGAAGCACTTTTTAGAATGTTTGCCTATTTCTGTGGTGTAAATACTCCCACCATGGCCTAGTTCACTGCCATTATTACCTCACTGACTAGAGTTAAGAAGGGCTACAGACAAGCAATTCTCAATAATTGGTTCCAAACCGGTTCAAGCTGAGTATTGCTTTCAAGTCTGATTCTCTCTTATTTTATAGCCTAATATTTTGAACCACAGTATATTTGGTCAGGGAAAGACCTCAGAGATAACCTTGTTTAATCTTCCTTGGTTGATAGATGAGGTAGTAGGCTCAGAGAAATGCAATGTCCAAGGCAACACAGCAAATTAATGACAGATGAAATTCATTCATACTGACTCTTTTATTTATATTACTTCTTTTTAAACAGATGAGCTTATTTGATTCTCAAAATGTCTAGGCAAGAATATTTTTTCCATTTTATAGAAGGAGAAGCTGATAAAAAGAGCTAAGAACTACCCAGGATCAAAAGAGCTAGTAAGAGTCAGGTCTGTCTTACTTCCCAATCCTTCCATTCCTTCAAAACCTCTCCATTCCACATTTCTTTCAGCTGACAAATGCCACCCATGAGACATGTTTTTTCCTTTAGTTTTCACCTCCTAAAGAATCTTGACCAGCAAAAGTTAAGGACGGGTGAATTTCTTTGTTGACGTCCAGGCTCGTGCTCATTAATTCTCCATCCTAGTACTGTCCCTGGCTGGATTTAAAGATGTAGCCATGATTTAAGTCAGGAAGTGTGCTAGATACCTCCTCCCCTCAAAGTGCTTGAACAGTATTGAAGTTTATTTTTCTCTTAAATTTTCAGAAAGTGAGTCTAGGTGTTTTTGGTTATTCAGTAATATCAGGAATTCAGGTTCCTTCTACTCTGTTCCTCTATTCAGAGTTTGGCTCAAGATAGTCTTCCACTTATAGCCCAGAACGGCTGCTCCAACTCCTGCAAACATATCCATGTTCAAACAGAGGAAATAGGAAAGAAGGAGAGGAAGGAGAGGACTTTCTTCTTTTTAACCATACTCCCAGAAATTGTACACCTACCATTTGTGCAAGACAAGAATCACACTCCACACTAGCTGCAAGGAAATTTGGTAAAGGTAGTTTTTAGTTTAGAAGCTACGTAACACCATCACCCAAAATTTGAGAACTTCCTTGAAGGAAAAAGAGAAGAATACATGTTGAGAAATAATTAGCAATTGTTGCTTTGATGTTTGAGATGCTGGAGCTAGAGGAAGGGGTGAGGATTAGAAAAGAAGAAAGATATAGCTACAAAGGCAGCCACACAACCTATGGAAAAGTATGTGTAAGGAGAAGAATTAAAATCAGATTGTGTTCTCCACAAAATCTAATACTTGTATCTCCCCAGGAAGTCTGCATAACTTAGGACATTTCCGGTGAAAACTTTTAAAAATTGATTTCAATGAGACAGAGGCTTTCTGTTGCCACACGGAGGCCCATACTTTGTGATACGTCACTCAGGGCAGCAAAGGATAACGCTCCCAGATGACAACAGTGACACAGAGAACTCAGTGTTTTTCAGTTTTGCAAACTGAAATGTGATTTTTATGTTATTGCCACTACTCTTTTGGGGAACAACCATTTGGGTCTGTGTTTTCTTCCCAGTTCTACCCCAAACCCTGCTTTTAGTCAGCTTGAGATAGGCCTTAGCTGGAGCATTGGTAAAGGGCCTGGTGAAACAAAGACTAGAATAAGAGACCACACGATTTTCCTGGGGTGTCAGCAGTGATCTGCCGTGTTACTTAATTGAAGTGTCTGCACCTCTCAGGGCATCCGATTTCCTGACTGAGTGATGAGAATCTCCATACCTGCCCTGGTTGAAGCTAAAGTATAAGGACTCAGGTGAGGGTTTCCAGATGCCCTTCAGAAAAAGAAAGCAAAAGCAAAATCCCTGCATCTCTGAGAGGAATTTTTTGATGGTTTGCTATTGAATTACTTTATCCTCCTGAACACATTGGGACCTAAGACTTGAATCCTGGAAAACCTCCTCTTCTCTGCCCTGGGTTCTCTTGGGTTTTGCAAACATGCCCAGAACATATGGGCTTGCTGCAAGGCAGGCAGTTGCAAGTCTCAGGTGATCCCCAAAGAAAATAGAATCTGAGTATATGGAAAGGCAGACCATAGATATCCAAGGCCCTCTGCAGGTGTTTGTGTTCTATTTTCTCTCCCCTACTATCCTCCTTGAGAGAACCATGTCTGAAATCATCCCGGTGTACCCTAGACCCCCTAACATAGTGCCTGGTACATGGGGGGCATGGGGCCTGAGGCATTTAGCTAGATCAGTGACCTCTCTAACTCTGCCCTGAAGTCTGATTGTGCCTTTTTAGTTTCCTCCTTGACAATGTTGACTTGTGATTTAGATAAGTGACTCAGATGACCCCTTTATCAACCTGTGGCAGAGTCAGACAAAGATCCCCTACATTTCATTCCTTGTCACATAAATGTTCAGCTGAACTGTTTGTCCCCACTGACCAATCTGGACTAAATGACCACTATGTTGACCTGACCTATTTGATCAGGTTTCTCTTCTTCCTCCAGGTTGCTGAACTTTGGTCCACCCTTGAGCATCGGAATGTGGAACAACTCTTAAGGACCCTACCAGAGAAGCAGCTGACCGAGGAGAAAAGCATCCCCTAATCTGTCCCTTAACAAGTCTCTCTACTCCCACCCCTCACACTTGGTTATTTCTAGCCTATTTACTCCTTCCTATAAAAACAAATTCCTTTCTACTTGACCAATGAGATACTTACTAACCTCATGTCAGAGCATTTTCCCGTTTGCAGAAGTTGACTCCTGCTATTATAATAATCTTTTCAGATAAAGTCTCTTCCTATCTAAACCCAGCTTTAATTTTATTTGGCTTCCTCATCATCCTCTGCTTCATTGTCCTAAGCCCTATGATCTTGACCTAGTCTTGCAAGCCTTTCTCTAAAATTTTCACCCCAACAGTGTTATTACTCAGGATTTGTCACTCCACAATTTCAAGTCAGAATTCCTTCTGAGAATGCTTAACATAAGACCCAATTCAGAATAATTGACAAACAATGCCTTAAATAGTAGAGACATAATCTCGCCAAAAAAGAAGACTGGAGATAAATGACCCTTAAGCTAATAGATGTCACTATGAACCCACGCTCCATCTATTCACTCACTAAGGTTGCTCATAATCACAAAAATAATTCAAGATATCCTATATCACATAATATTGATGAAAGAAAGAAGGAACCAAACAGAGAGAGCTTCCTTGAGAGCTACTTTCTTTTATCAGGGAAGGAGTCTTATTCAGAAAGATAAGACTTTTGAAAAATTCTCTTACATCTCATGGACCAGAGCTGGTCACCTGCCTGCTCTGAAATGCAAGAGAAGCTGAAAAGGTGAGTTATAGGAATTCTCTGCCTTAGTTACTGGTGGTGCTGGGCTCTGCCAGTGGAGAAGGAAGGGGATGACTTTCTTGCCTGCCCCATTTAGACCTTAGAACTTGCTCTACACCCTCCAAAGAATCAGTTAGCCAATTTCATAAATGGATTGGTAGACTAGAAGTTTCTTCTTAGTCAGCTTCATAAAATCAAAAAAAATTTTTTTGAGCTAAGTCCCCCTTCATGACTATCTGATAGCTCAGTAAAGATGGGTTTCCCAGGCTGGTTGGGTAGTTGGATGGGATCTTGGAAACTGTCCATATGAAAAACACTCATGAAGCTTGATCTCAAATGCTTCCGCTTTCTCATCTGTAAAACTGGGGTAATAATACCAATTGCACAACAGAGCCTCCCTGGTGGCACAACAGGTTAAGTCTCAGCACTATGAAGCTATCTGCAGCCACTGCAGCACTAGTTCCATCCCCTGTCCAGGGAGCTTCCCACATGGCACAGCAGACCTCTCCTGTCTCGCCCTCTGCTCCCCTCAGCAGTTTATTTCAGGAGATCTGCCTATTCTGCTCCCCACTCTGTCTCTGGTGAATCCTCTCACCACCCCACACCTCTGACCTACACCCCAGTTCTTGTATGCATAAATAAATAAATCTTAGTAATACCAATTGCAAAGGGCTCTTGGGAAAATTGATGAAATGGTGCTCTAAGGTGCCCGCTGCAGGCCAGGCACAGAGGGAGCACTAGTTTCCCTTCTCAATCAGGAGGGAAGAAGTCTGAGCTCTGGTCAAAGAGAGGCTGCTGTGCCTGCAATTCAGAGCAGAGAACAGATAAGAAGGAAAGCCCTTTGCATCCCTCTGCTCTCCTGGGGAGTCTTTTCTCTTCAGTTCAATGCTACCGGAGTGCATTAAACATCTGTTGTGTGCGAGGTTTTCCCCAGGGGACTGGAAGGCCATGTCAGACACCATCTCTGCCTGGGCTGCATGTGTACCCAAGCAGCAGGAGGACCAGGACAAGAGTACACATAAGTATAAAGCAAGACAGACATTTGACACTGGAACTTGCCTCATTACCTCTGAAAGCTTCCTCGCATAGCAGGGAGTAGCAGAATGTGGTTCTTATAAACCCCAAAGTGCTGATTTCCATATTCAGTAACTTTGATTCTTCTCCACTCCACCCCCCCTACAATTTATGTTTTCTGTTTCAGGAGATAACGTCCTTTGGAAAATTCTAATGCATTCTCTTTCCTAGGCAAAGAGCTGCTTTGAACAGCCCAGGTTAATTGGAAATCTCAACTAGAACCAGGCTGACTCTCCAAGACATTTGAATATTCGTGAATCAATATTCAAATGGCCCCCGTGAGTCCAGCTATTGGGGTCTTCACACTAAAGTCACAGCCTTGTCTCTGAGAGCCCTGTTATTGGACCGCTGACAGACCGCTGATCTACCGCCAATCTGCGGATTACCCTTAAAAGTCATAAAAGAGGCAAAGCTTTCAGATTGAGGAAAGGTCTTCTCTTGATTAAAAGGGAATCTTCCATTTTGAAAAGTGAAACTGTCTCCATCAAGCAATTATCACTAAGCTTGATTTCAAGGGAAACTTCTTATTTATAAAGAGTCTAAGGGAGGCAAAGAGCCTTGAAGATAACTGTATAGACGGCTTCATTAGGGCACTAACCTCACAGGCAGGGACTTAACTTGATTTCCACGCTGGCAGGGCCAGCCTGACACAGGGCCTGGCTCAGAGGGGTGCTCAGTAAATGGTTATTGAGTGAGTGAGTGAGTGAAATAAAGATGGAGTTGCCAGAACATTCAGTTACTGGTCAGAGCCCTCTTCTCACCAGGAAAGCCAGGCTTTCAGGTGTGTTCATGTGTTCTTTCCTCTGTACTTCCGTGTGGTAAAGAGAGCGCTCCTGTCACTTCCATTTTTTAAAATAAGGGCATTAATTTCACTATGGGGAACTCACCTCCAAGACCTAATCAACCCCCAAAGGCCCCGCCTCTCAATGCCATCCCATTGGAGACTGGGGCTTCTCCCTTTAGATGTGGGGGGAGGGGACCCTACATTCAGGCCATCATCTTAGTGTATGTGATCTTCCTCATCTTCTCCTGTGTCTTTAAGAATGACTCCCAAGTATTTGGATACTGATAAGACAAATATTCTTTTAGACCGCCTCTTTGAAGACATACACACACTTGTCAGCAGAGCTGGCCAGGCTGAGAGGCGGCTGAGTGAGCTACGTCTGTGCAGTTTTGAACTAGGACTGCGTTCTCAGTGTCTCCCTCTGAAAGGTATAACAGTTAATGGGTAGCTGGCTTTTTCTTCCTTTGTCCTCTTTGGAATGTAACAATAAACATAATTTTTGAAACATTTATTTTTGAAAAAAATCCATTTTGGAACAGTGATCTGTGGTCCTCAAGGTACCCTGTAGAGCTTTGCATCTCTGAGCCTCTGCCCATGCCACTCCCAGTGTCTTTCCTTCTACTTTTCTCCCAGCTAACACCCAAGCATCCTGCAAGTGCAGCTCAATGTTTTCCCTGGCAAACCTTCCACCTGACTTCCTGCCCTGGCAGACCCGACTACACATTTCTTTATGCATTTACCACCTGCATTGAGCCATGGCATATAATAAACCAGACACCTGGATATAGAGATAGATTATCAGTAGTTTCAACGAACTCACAGTCAGAGAAAGCAGATTGGAAATGGCTAGTTGCAATCGTCTGTAGACACTCCACTGATGACAGCCGACACAGGACAGAGGTGGCATAAAGGAAAGAGAGGGTCACATTCCGGAGGGAGGGAACGGAGGGACATCCCAGGCTGGCCAGAAGGATTTCTTTTTCATTAGATTTGTTTCAGCTCTACTGAAAGGAGCCCCAAGCTATTATTTAGACCTGTTTTTGAAAATGTAAACTGTGAGTCTGGAATTCTCTCTCATTGGCATCTTTCAATGGTCCTCAGCACTTAACACCCCGGGAGTCAAGGAAGCCTTCATGGAAATTACATCCAAGCAGACACCTAAAGCTTGAACAGACATTGCCCAAAGAAGAAGCTCAACCTACTTGAACTCCCAGATTGAAGTGTTACAGAGGAGAGGCTAGGGAGGGGGGCTAAGGGAGAGGGAGAAGGAGTGGTAGAGGGAGAAAGTGCAGGGGAGATGCATGGGGAGCAGGAGAGAAAGGGGGAGAAGAAGAGGAGGGAAGGGGAAGGGAGAAAAGGGAGAAGCAGTATCCAGTTCATAAAGGACCTTGGTCATTTAAATCTTACTAAGGAATCACCTTAAGGATCATTTGCAACAAGCTGTAGGTTTCAAGTAGAAAGTGAATAAATGCTTATTGATTTATAAATGCTGGTACATTTTTCTCAGACAGAAATTCCCTCATCTAAAAATACAGGGGCTGTATTAGGTGATGGCCAGGATTGCTTCTAGTCATGGCATTCTGGGGTCTCTAAGTTTCTCCTACGATCAGAGTCAAAAAGTCACCTGCTATTGTCTCATCTCACCAGCAGCAGAGGCTGCTCTGGGCAGAATAGTGGAATCGACAGGTCACGTGGTCTTGGTGGTCTCTCTGTCTTTCTGTCTCTCTCTCTTTCCCTCCCTGCACTAGACAAATGAATGAGCTCCATTACAGAGCATGAGCCCCGTCCTCGTGACCAGCCTCTAACCGATGCATCCATCAGCCTATTAACATCGGCTGAAAACCACTTAACAGGAGGGCTCCTGCCCTTATCACTGCCACTGGCTGCAAATAAACATCGACTTTATGCAGACTTTCCATATTTAACCACATTTAAGTAACTGCTGATACTTTCATTACGTGACATCTGCTCTTCAGAATTTAAAATTAGACAAGCGCTCACATTTCTTCCACGATGGCAGAGAGCTGGGTTGTTTGGCATCGCTGCCACTTGTTTTCAAAGACAGGGAGCTTCAAAGTGAATTCCACAGAACACAAGAGTCTCTTGTACTCTAAAAACTATATTGACAAAAAACAGATCAGGATGATGTAGTTTTGTTTTTATTTCCAGAGGTTGGTGCCTCGTGTAAAAGCTGTAATGCATCAATAATGGATGAGATGCAGAAATGATATATCAAAGCAGAGAACTCAGGCCTCTGAGGAGCAGAAGAATCTTTTTGAGCTGAATTTCACCATATAAAAGCTTAAAATACCACACACAAATTCATTACTTGATGATGAAAAAGAATGTTGAACTAGACTGAGCACTGATTAACAAGCACATATTAAGGATTTTGTGGTATGGATACAAATTCTGGCCTTTATGTTTAAAAATGAACTTAGGTAAATTTATCCTTTTGAAAAGACTTCAAGATAATTTGTTTTTGTTAAAACATGTTGATGCTTTTACTGTGCTAATATGTTCTTTCTAATTTACATTTTTTGTTATATTTTCATTTTTCATTCTTATTGGCTCAAACTTTTTGTTTCCCTCCCTTAGGAGAGTCTCTAGAACATAATAGGTGCTCAATAAATGTGATTTCTATGAATTAAAGAATATCAATAACTTAATGCTTATTGACTGTTATGTGCCAAGCAATGTCTTAAAAATTCTACATGTGTTTTCTTATATAATCTCACAAATAACTTTGATTTGGATATTACTAATATTTCCATTTTGCAAATAAAGAAGTTACATCCTTGAGGGGTTAGTAACTTGGCCATGCCAAGTTACATCATATGGCTAATGATGCTGGTAAGTGGAGAACTCTAGATCAGACTCAGGTCTTACATGAGCCCGGGGCCATTATGTTTAACCACATTAGGATAATGAATGAGAAGAATATTAATGAATTTGTGGGGTCAAAGTCACTAAAAATAAGACACTAGTAGATCTTTCAAGACCTTACTATTTTATAGAAAATATAGAGCTCTGCAGCTGTATGCCTCTTCCTGACATTTAACACCTAACGTATGCTACATAAAGTGCTAACCTACACAATCCAATGCTATGGGAGCCACATGCAGCTCTTTCAATTTCAGCTCATTATGATTAAATTAAAAGCCCCCTCCCTCAGTTGCACTAACCACACTTCAGCGCTACTTGAGCATGGTCTGTGGGACAGCGCAGTCAGAGAACTTTTTCATAGCTGTGAGAATTCTGTGGAACATGGCTGTGTGGAGTTGCATGGGCACAGATATAAATAGCACACAGAACCTGCCCTCATTAGGTGCTCATTATCTCCTGAGGGACCTAAATTCATGATGTCATCCAGTAGGATGATGTGCACAGACAGAAGAGGTTCTGAACCCAATTTGGTTGGAGATGAAGGTCATCGAGGATGGGGAGAGCAGAAATAGGAAAGCTTCACAGAGCAATGACGACCTGCTGTGTCTTGAAGAAAGAATAAGAAATTAGCCAGCAGAAAAAGGTGGGCCTCCAGTTAGGAAGGAGAGCTTTCCAAATAGAGGAAACCAAAATTTCAAAGACCCAAAGCAGAGAGCGAACAAGGTATGGCATCATGTGGAATTAGGATACCTGGGGAAAGCCACAAGCAAGGAGGCAGGGAGGGAGGCCTGGTGGCCAGGAAGTGGTGGGATATTGAAGTATCCACCAGTAGGATCTCTGGGCTTTAGGTCAAGACAGATGATGTAACAAAGTGTCCAGAGAATATTTTGGCTTAGATTCTAGGTCAAAGTAAAGCTGTGGGTTCTGCTCAGGTTAGCCTGGGTCACTTCCTAATCTAATACCCAGAGTAGCTCTACAAATAAATCCTAAGACCTTAGAAGTGTGTGCGTAGGAGAGAGAGAGAGACAGACAGACAATCAGACAGACATGGAGACAGAGAAGGGCAAAGAGACAGAGACACAGACAGACAAGTCAGAGAAAAGAATTGACATCAGATACCTCTCTGAATGTTTTCATAGGTCAGTTAGAGTTTGACCTGAGCCCTCTTTCTTGAACTCAAGTCCCTAGTCTCAAAAAGGTTGTTTGTTTGTTTTTGTTGCAAATAAACCTAGAACTAAGTGAAGTTTAGGCATCAAGCAGAGCCCTTCTTCAGGTCTTTGACAGAATTGCTGTCTTGTCAGCATTCACATCAAAGGCGATATGTCCTAAGATTCCCTAACATTCAGCCACTTTGTAGTACATTTTTCCATTTTATTTCCTTCAGGGGACCTGTCACTCTCTGAGCTTGCCAACATTTTTGCTTGTTTGTTTACTTATGGATCCTCTGTCTCTCTCCACTAGGAGTTAAGCCTCTTGTCAGCAGGAACCTTTCCATTTGTTCACAACTCCATTCCTATCCCTGGAGTGGGCCTGGTGCATAGTAGGCCCCACTAAATACATATTAAATGAACAAACCCAGCACCTACCATAATAATTAAAGCTGTCAGCCAAGTTAACAAGGACAGCAATTGTGGCGGTGGTGGCAGTGGGAGGGGTGGCAGCTCACGTTTATGAAGAGCAGTGTCGATGCCAGTCACCAGGCTAAGTGCTTTAAATGCAGTATCTTAGGTGTTTCTCCCAAGAAACAGGCAACAGATCTCAGAGAAACCCCACTTGCCATTAGAATGCCAAGGTTGGAAGACTGACCCTCCTCGCCCAGCAAGTGAAGCGGGAACTGGGCCCCCGCCTGTTTCACACCTGAGCCCCTCCCCTGCTCACACTGTGGTCTCCTCTTCCTTTCCAGACTCTGCCTCTCAGATTTCAGGAGCAGCCCATTTAAGCCAGGGAGACACCCCATTTGCCCAGGCTCACACAGCTGATTGTCAGGGAAGGATTTCTAACTTGTTCTTCGACCCTGCATTCACAGTGCCGTGGCCGTGGCCGGCTTTATCTTGCTGATTCACTTCTAATTTGTAGGCATTGCAGGTCAAATGACGTCAACCTCAGTATTTGTCTGGCTCGAGAGCACCCTCAGAAGTGCCTGGGACATGACTCCATCAATGTATGTCGAACGAAGGAGCACTTATTCAGTAATTTAAATCTTTGATCACAGGGTTCCATGACATAAGACTGGAAAGTGTTTCTGACTAAAATTCCTTAGGAGATGCAAATAAAATTACAAGTGAGTATTATGCAAATAGAAGTATAAATAATACCCTCTGTTTTAGAGAGATTTGAACACGTGAGTGGATAACCGCAAAGATCCTGTGGTGGGAAATCAGGTTATGCAAATGCATTCAAGGGCCACTTGACTGTCTTCGTTGGAGGGGATTTATTAGCAATTCTTACCTATTTTCTTTCACCTATTCTATTTTACACTTCTGCTGCATTTAAGTTGAATGCAGCATCCAGACAATCTCCAGTACAAACATAACAGCCAAATTAAGGCTAGTGGAAAAGAAGTGCTGCTGCTTTTTTTTTTTTTTTTTTTTATAGTTAGCTTAAGTGCCTGAGCAAATTACAGCCCAGCCAGCCAGAGGGGCAATGAGCCATTCCAATTGTAAATAAACACATGCATGGCCCGTGGACAGCCAGGGTGCATCAGAGACATTCAGGCAATTCATTAGCACCTTCAAAAGGTTAAACCAGAAGGCAAGATTGGAAGGAATGACTGTCCTGTTCTTAGCACCTAGGACATCAGCCACTAAATTAATGCTGAATTGATACATGGGAGGTGCTAAAATAAATATTTGCAAAATGAATAAGGGAAGAAATGGGTTTGGTTTCCTAGAAATGGCTTCGATGGTGGCCTGTTTAACTGATGTTAATGAACACACGATTCTTGCAGAGGGTCCCAAGGTGAGGACTCAGCGTGTGAGGTTTATATCCTAGAGAAGACCTCTAGAGAGCACTCTGAAGGTAAAGTGCTCTTTCACGAACACTTGATGTTCTTGCTCGATTGGCACTGATTCCCCATCTTCAGGTAACACCTTCCTCATTCTTTCTTGGGGGATGATGTCTCTCTCATTCTCAGTCAATTTTGCTCCAAACGGAGATGATTCCTTGTCCGGCTCTAGGGAAAAGCATGTAAGCCTGACCAGGCCAAACAGAGTCCTTTTAGACCAATGAGGGCTAGTAAATCTCAGTCCTGGAGTTTTGCTGCAACTAGTGGGGAAGATACAATTTTTCCCACTAGAGTTTCTGATAAAATTGAGTAAAGTTGGAATTTCTGGCATAACAGTATGAACAAAAAGAGAGGTCCAGAGAAAATAAAACAAAGCCAAAGGATATGGAGAAGAAAACCAAGACCCTGGATCCAACTATGCCTGAATTGTATTACCTCTGGAGTTTTCATTAGCTGAACCAATAAATTGTCTTTTTTGCTTACATGTGCTTGTTTTAGGGTTCTAACATTATTTACAGATACCATTCTTTTGATGATGAGACTATTTCCTATACTGCCCGACAGGTTTGATATTGAAAAATCATCTTCTGGTGAGTCCCAATCTTATAGTGCCTTAAAAGGGGCATCCAGTATAAAGGGGGACAAAGCCTTAGGAACAAATATAAAATAGTCATCAAGTCTACACCTTTACCAACATAATAATTTCTACTTTGCATTATGGATTAAGAATTATGAAATGTTTTCCCCTTCTGACCCAGTAATTTCAATCAGGGATTCTGACTCTTTCATTATTTAAGGGGATAACCTTAAATTATTAAAAAAATTATATACTTACAGATATTTTTCATAGCACTGTCTATAATTACAGAAAACAAAAAACAACCCAATTGTTCAATATATGGAAATGGACAGAAAAACTTTTATAATAAAATGCACAGTTATTAAAATCAAATTTGTCACAAGTTTTTCAGACATGTTCACACCACAATGTTAACTGTGAAAAAAAATTGTATGTATTGTAATATCACATTGTGTTTTTAAAAAATCCATGAATGGGAAAAAAATGGCAAGCAGTATTTCTATCAGTTAAGAATATATATCTTTGAAGTAAAGAGACTATGGCTCATTTTCTTGTTTTCTTATTTGTAAATTAGAATCTAATTTTTCCATAATTTGTACATTATTTTATTGAGGAAAATATGTTGTTGGACTTATTAAGATAACTATCCATCAGTTCCCTAGCAGAAATCAGTCAGCCAGTTTTGTCTTGGGTATGTCAGGTCTGCCTCCTTCAGACTGAAAACTAGAGGATGAGCACAGAAAGAAGAACCTTTTTTTTTTAATATATATTTTTATTGTTATTTATGTCTTTTACATTTTGTATTCCCCTTGGGTAGCCCACCACCAATTCACCCGTGATCCATCTCCATGGTCCCTTGTGTTCTTTTCTATTCCATTTTGTGCCCTTTACCTTCCCTCCCCCCACATCCCCCCCCACTCCCGCTGATTGTCTCTCTCCTATTTGGTTTCCTTATAGTCCTGTTATAAGTGAAACCATTTGATATTTTTCTCTTTCTTTCTGGCTTATTTCACTGAGTATGATCCCCTCTAATTCCATCCATGTCGCTGCAAATTGCATGTGTTTATCTTCTTTGAATGCTGAATAGTATTCCATTGTGTATATGTACCACATCTTCT
>PVIJ01000870.1:0-143473 GCA_004024925.1 Scalopus aquaticus
TGGAGATGGATCACGGGTGAATTGGTGGTGGGCTACCCAAGGGGAATGCAAAATGTAAAAGACATAAATAACAATAAAAATATATATTATATATATAAAAAAGAATATCCTAGTTGAACCTGTCAGGAGAGCAAGAGAAAAGGGAGACAAAGTGATATTTTTGATCTATTTTATGCCAAGTGTGTTTGCACTGAAACGGGAGTTATAGCCCAGGAGGTGGGTGCTGCTGGCTTCCCTGAGGAGGTGGGGACGCTGAGTGCGGAAAGGAAATGTACCCAAAGCTGCAGCCCGAGTGGGGTGCGACCTAGACTGTGCTTGTGAAGCCTCTTTCTCCCTCACTACAGGGTCACTTGAGGACAAACTAATTCCCGAAGGCTGAGTCTACCTCACCTTTTTTCCACTCCCCGCAGTAACCAGTCCCAACTTTAAAAGCCTCAAAACTAAAATTGATATTGATGATTCTACTCTGCTTATGTCCATCACTGGATACTGTGAGATCTGAAAAAAGCAAAACTAACAGGTTTTCCTGCCCTCTGTACTGTAAAGTTTCTGCCATTGGGACAATATTATCAACATTCAAATAAATAATAAATAGACTGATACATTTTTTTTAGTTGATTTGGTTTGCACATTGTATACTGCTGACCCCTTATGTCCATGGCAGGCTCTTCTTCTTTCAAGAGAGTCTTCTACTAATCCCAATGCAAAACAACTAAGAGGGACAACAGTAATTTAGAAGATTCAAAAAGTAGAATTTGCTCTTTATGCAGATGTTATATGTCTAGGAGGATGATTCTGCAATCAGCGCCCATATAACTCAGCACTTCATCACAGTCAGCTGGTGCTGATAAAGTTGGCATGCTAAGCAGCACCAAAATCAAAGAGAGCTTAAATGATGAACTGAATGGTTTCATGAGGACATCCATATATAGAGCTCTACGCATAGATGAAAACATGCAGATGCATAAGAAATCATAGTGTGTCCACCTGAATGTAATGCACCACTTACTCTCAGGACCAACTTATGTCAAAGTACCCAATAAACAGTCACACCTTTGATTTGATCCTGCCAGGAACCAATAACATGCCTGGTCATGCCCACAGGGCACAAGTCATAGACCCAAACTACTAAGAGTTATCTCGATAAATTGGTAAACCATATTTCAGGAGAGTTTAAGGTGTTTATGAAGATGAACACATGAGCATTCTTCTAGGTGTTGGTATATTAAAAAAATAACACATGGGGGTTCGCATCAGAAACTTCTCATCAGACTACAAATGCATTTCTATTCCATTGGTTGCAATTCTCCGCCTACCTCACTGCCCAGGCAAACGGCATCCGATATTTCCCCAGCTTGCTGCAGAATTGCCTGTTCGATTTTAGTATCTTCTGTGCATACTAAGAAAAAAAAGATAAAAATATTGTTTAGAATATCACTTTTCACCAACTGCACATGTAAAGCAAACCAAGAATATCTACAGTTTGATATTTTCCTGGATATTTGTTTCACTGTTTTGTGACTATATCAAGAACTATATGGATAAAACTTGTGAAGTCATCAATCCAGTGTAACTGCATTTCTTGAAGGCAACAGAAATGGTTTCTAGAAACCTCTGGCTGTACCTTGTTGGAGTCAGGGTTCTTGACATAAGGCTCAGCTCCACTTGCGATGCTTCCCATCAGCACTTTCTCAATTTTGGCCACCAGAACAATTTCAGAATGTGGATTGCTTACAGAAAATATAGCCTAAGGGCAAAGAAAACAACTACTAAGCATTCAGGAAACCAGACTGAAGACATTTGAAAATTCCACTGTCTTTAAAGAGCAGCTTTAATGGAATTTTTTGAGGGGGGGGGGCATTGCTATCTTTATGTAATTGGCAAGCCCAATGGAACAAGAATTTTCTGTCTTATCATGTGGAAACCCAAGTGCAACCTGCTTTGGAAATTTCAGCCACTCCTCTGGAAACCCCCTGATGCAAGGCTCCTCGGATTGTCTGGGAGTGACAGTGTCGATGTTTCCATTTTCCAAGGGCAGGGAAGCCCCAGACAGCATCTGCCTGACAGTCGTGTGGTTTAGGTCCATGTGGAAATCAGCAGAAATCTTCCTGTTGTCTCTGAGGTCGTAAAGGGCCACGCTCACAAAGAAAGGCTCAATCTGTAGGAAAAAGAAAGAATGGATGGTTTTGACATAAAAGAATCATTA
The DNA here is from genome assembly GCA_004024925.1 of Scalopus aquaticus. Taxonomy (NCBI): domain Eukaryota; kingdom Metazoa; phylum Chordata; class Mammalia; order Eulipotyphla; family Talpidae; genus Scalopus; species Scalopus aquaticus. The sequence goes on from PVIJ01000870.1 coordinate 2,207, forward strand.
CACATGTAGTGGCCTCTTCAGTAGATTATTTAATGAGATGGTAGATAAAATGCTACCATGTATATGTCATTTAATCTTTCTGTGTACAATATAATTTTACATCCTATAATACATCTAATAGAGCCTAAACACATCTAATACATACATCTATTTTAGATGTAATACGTCTAATCTAATATAATCTGACTGGCCCTTGAGCAACATGAGGATTTGGGCACCAACCCCAGCACAGCTGAAAATCTGCATATAACTTACAGTCAGCTCTGAATCCACAGTTCTGCATCTAAAGATTCAACCAAGCAACATCCATGAATACAGATCCCATGGACAGAAAAAATCTGTGGATAAGTGGACCCACACTGTTCAAGTGCATGTTGTTAGGGCCAGCTGAAATCATATAATATTCAGGTACAATATACTCGATTAAAACATATGCTGTAGTATACATTTGTAATACATACTTACATATGAAAAATAAATTGCATATATAATATTTATAAGAAAGCCCCCAGAATCCTTTCCTCCAGCAGGCACTGTAAATCCCAGTACTGTATTTCACTGGTTTCTTCATTCTAGATTATTGCCAAGTATTCTTTCACATGATGTATTACATGCACAATTTGCCTTTCTGGTTATTTCCCCTACACTTTTACAAAAGCACTGCCATCTTATGTGCCTGGCTGCTTCCTCATAATCAGACACAGAGCATGCTATGCTCTTTATGGCAGTTACATCCCACACTGATGTTTGATTTTCACAGTTCACTATATTAGGTGCTCACAAAGTCAGCACCTGCATGTCCGACACCTGCAATGTTAACCTGTATTTTGGTCATTGGGTGTCTGCTGGTTTTCACCACTGTAACGTCACTGTATTCCCTTTAGTAAGTAATTTAGATTTTTTGGAGATAATAGTCTGAGATACCCCCAATCTCCTGCTGCTCTTCCAACCAAACCCACACTAATAAATTCTGCTGGGATCAAAGACCATGGTAAGGTCCTTCTCCTTCACTTATGTACTTATTCATTTGTTAATCAAAATGCAGACTAGTGCAAACTAGACATTTCATTCACTATTTTCAATGTCTTCTATTTGAGGGCCCTTAAACTGCCCCACATCTGGCTAAAGGCACCATCTTCAAGGTAACTCCTGTATCCTTAATCGCAGGGCTGTATCATTTCTTGAGCATTTCTTTAATCCAATAAGATGGTCTAGGATTATTTTGCACTTTCCTTGCCACATCGTTTTTCCACAGAACCCTAATTCCTTTTAGTGAGGGTAACATTTAGAAACCAAGATGTGGGTATTTGTTATACTCATTTTACTGGGACACACATACACACACACACACACACACGCGCGCACGCATGCACATGCACACACACACACAATAATCACATTTCTAACTATGTCCATTTTTACAAGGATATTCATTAAAATCTGAGACTTCCATTTGCATTCCAAATCCTCAAGGGTTCTTTTCAGGCTCCCCCCACTTGTATTTATATTTCCTCTACTTGTGGAAAACCGAGCCCTCCTTATCATTAATCTATTTACTTATTTGCAATCAATTTTCCTACTGGTTCCAATAACTAGTCTCCCCACCACAGAAGCCATCTTCTCTGCCTGCCTCCCTGCTCAGTGCCCATGTTCCGAGAGTCCCAGGGAACCCACCTCTGAGGTCCAATGGCCTTTCCCCCACCATGCTCTCGAGCTCTCGGGTGCTCACCCAACTCCTAGACTCCTTGACTGTCCCTGACCTCTTCCCAACTGGAGGGAAGGAAGGGGAAGGACATAAAGACATGAAAGGGCAAAGGATCAGAGCACTAGCATGAGATGAGAGTGGAGACAAAAACTTAGAACATGCTTACAGGAGATGCATCTGCGAGACACCAGTGAGGTACAGTCGAAGGGTTTGGAAATCCATTGTGTGTGTTACTGGTTGGCCAAGCAGGGTCCACAGGAGCATGAATAAACAAAGATTCCCAGGCGTGGGGATATAGGAACTAAGTAGATGACAACACCATTCACTAATTGATAAGATGGAGACACAAAGATGAGCTCCGCATGCAACAAAGAGATCCACCCGCAGGACATTGCAGAGGCAGCCGGATATATGAGTTTAGAGCCAAGGAAGGAAATTATGTTGGAGTTTTGGACCTGAGATTTTTGCATGTGGGATCCCGGTTAAGTCATGAAATAAAGAGAAAAGAATCAAGTGGCATTCTGGGAAGTAGCAACATGTAAAAGATAGAGATGGGAGCATAGGAAAGAGTTTGTAAGGGAAAAATGGAAATGGAAAGAAATTTAAAAACACTAACATAAAATTTTTAAGATGCTGCCAGGGTATCACAAAAAATGAAGAAGAAACATTCAAGAAAGAAAGAATTTTCAAGTAGAAAAACATCAAGTGCAACAGAGAGTAAATAAAACATGAACTGAAATAAATATATACATGTATAATTACATACATATATATGTGTATAATTATATACATACACATATATAATTATGTGTGTGCAAATATAATTTACTAGTCTCGTAAAGATGGAATATACTTATAAAAATCAATAGTTCTAGTTTTGTTTATGCTGCTATTTTGATTATTTTTTTTTAAAGATTTATCTTTATTTATTTATGCATACAAGAACTGGGTATAGGCCAGGGGCCCAGGGGGTGAGAGGATTCAACAGAGACGGAGTGGGGAGCAGAACAGGCAGATTGACTGAAATACACTGCTGAGGGGAGCAGTGGGGTGAGACAGGAGGGAGACAGGAGAGGTCTGCTGTGCCATGTGGGTTAGCTCCCTGGCTGGGGATCGAACTCATGCCACAGTGGCTGGAGATAGCTTGATAGTGCTGAGACTTTAACCCCTGATCCACCGGGGAGGCCCTATGCTGCTTAATTCTGAATTGATTTTTATCATCGGTCAGTATTGTGTGGACAAGCACATTATATAGTAAAACCACTGTACACACTCAAGCTGTAGAACTGTTGAATGTTTAATTGGGATGTTATGTTCTTTGAAATGTGGCTAGCTTATAACAATAGTATTAGCTGAATTACTTATTATTAACAATACCTCTCAGCTCTCTTTCTGTTAATAGAATTGCACATATAAGATAGAATTACAAGGGAAATTCAACAACTTACTTAAAACAATTAAGAAACACAATTTTATATTTTACCAGTTTCATTTAATGTAGAAAAGCTCTTGGTTTGTGGTAGTGGTAGTCACCCAAGAGTCAGAAAATGCAAAAATTATGTGCAGTAATGCAGGTAAGGAACTCAAATACTCTGAAGGTCAAATGAAAAAAAAAGCTTATTATTTTTTTCTTCATTGTTGAATTTTGATTTTCATTCCTGCTTAGTGAGTGGAAATAAATTACGTGCTTTGATAACCCATCAGAAATTAAAGCCCAAGTGGTGATTCATTTATTTGTTACAATTCATCTTTTTTTCAGCTTAAATGTCAAATCTTACCTTTTGAATCACTGGCTTGCCATAAGTATTCATTTAACAAGAGAGCTCCAAGCCTATCAAACTGAGTCATAGGTTTCTTACATTTAGAATTCTGTATTCTTGTTTTTTAAAAGATACAAAAACATGAAACTTTAAATGAAGTTCTGCTGTGAAGCAGCTTTATGAGTCCAGATTGTTAGAATCAATTCCTATTTGCAAAAAATATTTTGTATTATAAAACCATCAACCTGAATTTATTTTGCGATCTACTGACTAAAAATTACAGGCTGTCAAATGCTGCCTCATCATGAAAAAGTTCCATCAAGAAAGATTTTTAGAAACAAATTCATTAAATACAGTAGCAGACTTTTCAGTTACTTGGAGAAATATTTCAATGCATTGAAAAACAAACTCACACTAAATTAAAAACAGTGAATTTTAAAACATCTATATTCATACAAAAGTGTCATAGAACAATACAAAGACTTTGAAGAATAACACCATTACGTAAGAAATTGTCATTGAGTTTAGCTAAGACTGTTTTATTAGCTTTCTATTTTGTTGATAATCACAATGAAATTATTTTTTAAAAGAACTTCCCTAGTTTTTAACACTGAATTAACTATAAAATAGAATGAAACAATATAGACCTCCAAGCACTCCCAATGACTTGCCCCTCTTCCCTGACAGAAAAGGGCATCTGGAGGGTTCTCTGAAAGTGGGTGTGTCTCACCTGCCTGGCCAGACTGGCCCAAACACAATCAGCTTCTGAATGTGGGTTTTAGAACAAAGAAAGGAACCCACGAGGGATGGGCCCATGCCTCTTGCACTGTGATGAAAAGCCCATTACATTGAGTTTCAGTTTCTAAACTGGATTTTGAAATCACAGTTAAGAATGCCCCCCCAGGGCCTCCCTGGTGGCGCAGCGGTTGAGCGCTGCGCTGTGGAGCTGTCGGCAGCAGCGACGCAAGTTCGACACCCGGCTGGGGAGAATCCCACGTGGTGCGGCAGACCTCTCCTGCCTCGCCTGCTGCTCCCCTCAGCAGTGTATTTCTGATCTGCGTGTTCTGCTCCCCACTCTGTCTCTGGTGAACCCTCTTGCCGCCCCACGCCTCTGGCCTGTATCCCAGCTTGTATAAATAAATCTTTTAAAAAAAAAAAAGAATGACCCCCCCCCATAAAAGCATTTGTTTTTATTTTTTTATTTTATTAAAAGATTTATTTATTTATTTATGCATACAAGAACTGGGGTGTAGGCCAGAGGTATGGGGTGGTGAGAGGATTCACCAGAGACAGAGTAGGGAGCAGAACAGGCAAATCTACTGAAATACACTGCTGAGGGGGGCAGTGGGGAGATGAGAGGTCTGCTGCACCATGTGGGAAGCTCCCTGGCTGGGTATCATGCTCGACCTATCCATAATGCACTTTTTGTCTTGTGTCCCCCAAATCTGTTCTTTCTCTTGTCTTCTTACTAACTTGACACACCAGGGGCAGGAACATTCGACAAAAGCCAGGACTGAACTTAGCTTCTCATCCCCATATCCTGCATGTTTGGTGTGTCAGAAAAACTTAGCTCATCTCACGAAGCATTGGACAAATCCACCCATTTGTCTCCTTTTTCCAAGCCAGTCCTAGACCAAGTCACACAAAGAACTGTGGCAGCTACTTCAACATGCTCTTGTTCCCTTCAATCCATAATTCTGATGGGATCTTTTAAATCAAAATTGCATCATTTTCTAGTGCTTTCAACCCTTGAGCTGCCTCCACTCACTCTTCATACAGCTTCCGAGACCCCATACAGTCTTATCTTGGTCTGCCCTTCCCCTCACAATCTCTTTTCAGTTTCTGGAACTTGTCAACACTTCTCTCTCAGGACATTTGCACTTCTTTTCTTCTGCCTAGAATGGTTTCCCATGTCCTGCCCTTTTATCCTCTCAACATTTAGATCTTTATTCAAACATTACCTCCTCAGATAGGCCTTCCATGATCAGCCTATCTAGAGCAATCCTTTCCCCATTTCCTCTGTAGCACCTCTCTCGCTGTTGAATAAGTGTAAAGAACTTTGCCCAGCATGTAATTTCATTTTTCCACAAAGAATCTAATCTTCAAGAGGTCAGGGAACTTGCTGGTCTTGTTCCCTGCTGTTTCTCTAGTAAATATGGCTTCCAGAAGGCACATTGAGTAAGTATTTGCTGGAAAATGAACAAACTTGACTTCTACTACTTTCACTCTTACATACCTAGTACATAGTTACAATCAAAATACTCAGAAGTTGCACTGTGGGGAAGAGTCTCACCGATGACACATTTCACTGTTAACTCACTTGTCAACAAGAATCTCACATGTAACATGAAAATATCAATACTTGGCATGAATTGTAGTTCACAGATTTCAAAGGTACTTGCCACATGTAGAAAGATTAATGTTTCATGAATATGTACTGTGCACCAGCACTAAGTCCTTCCCTATATTATTTCATTTAATCTCCACAATAACTATGCCAAATGGTCACATTAAAATAGTGAAACGACTTACATTGGTTAGTGGATCATTTTCGTTCTCCGTGATGCATCCCTGAAGGTTGAAGTTGAGAGCTTTGCAGATGACCATGATTCTCTTGGCAGCTTTTTCTTCAAATGGTTTGACCACAAACTCCGGTTCTAAAAGATCCCTTTTCTGAAGTTTCAAGGCCTACAATTTTGGCCAAAATTTTACTCACAAACACTCATGATAAAGAGCAAATTCTAAATAAAACCACAACTGCATGAAAAGAACTCTGACTTACATCTATTTCTGGATCCAGAGAGAAGAGATTCAGCCTGTCCATGTTTCGAGTTCTTCTGACAGTCTCTTCAGTTTCTGTGAGGTACTACAGGGAAAATGGTGTTAGCACTTGGTATCTGCAATTCCAGAAATTCCAGCCCAGTCCCATCCACATGACAAAGAAGTAGCCCCTTAGTATTATCTTGTTTTAATATCATCCTGTGAACACTTGACAAATCTTATAAAAACATGCCTTTGTTTTTCAGTGTTAAATAAAGCACATAGGTTCATCAACGTTCTTAATTAGTTTCATAGTCTAAATCTTAAAGGCAAACATTTCCATCTTTGCCATGAAAACAGTAACTGATAAGTAATTCAAATTTATTTGCATAGTCAAATGTCAACTTTATTACTTTGGCGAAGTCTGGGTGTAGGCTGTTCTCTGAAGAATCGGTTTCTTCCGGTGTGGAGTCACAAGTTATGGCGTTATCCAGAGAATCTTAAAGAGATACACCAAGACAGAATGAATAATACTCAAGAAACACCTGTTTCTCTAGCATGACCTATCAGGCCAGGTTAGACTCGAGGGCAAGAGGCCTTCGTTGTGTCCTGGCTTCAGTCTCATGTTGGTAGAGATCTGGAGACAAGATCTTGCGAGAGCTGCCATGCTGGGCTCTGTCCCTGACACCATCCTGTGCGTACGAGCACACTGCACCCTCACGGTGACTGTGTCTATATTTGGTGTTGTCTTTACTTACTACTTTATCACTAAATTTTCTAATATAGGCATGTTTGACAATTCTGATTTTTAGGTCATCAAATTAATAACTACATTCTAGCTGCAGGTACAAAGCCTATGTAAACATTATTATTCTACTTGATTTTCATCATTAAGTAATTCATGAATGCAAAACACCTACAGGGATGTGTAATTCATGAATGCAAAACACCTACAGGGATCTCATATATATGGTGTAAGTAGAAGATAAATATACCATATACATATACGTTCCGATTCTGTTAAAATCAACAATAATTTTCTTTCTAATCATTGCATGGTTCTTTGGGCTGATGAGAGTGCTAGAACTTAAAGACTCTGATTTCACAGCATCGAGTATAATGCCTTAGCACAGTTTTATTTTGAGACGAGCCACTGACTACTGAAGGTGACCTTGACTTCCACAGAGCGACAGACCTGTTTTTTCTACCTTTCTTTTCACACTTTGCTTCTTCTCTAGTTCCCTTCTCTGTTCCTAGAAAGAATTAGAATCTTAAGAGGGAATTGGGCTGTATAGAAGAATAAGTTTCGTATATTATAAAAATCTTGAATATCATAAAAAATTTATAGAACGTTCACATATAAAAAGATATCAGCATGGTCTGAAAAGACGACATTCAACCAAAAGGAGGCAATGTGTATTTACCGCTATAGAGTATATTGTCCACTGTTGAATGTAATAAAAGGCTATAAATACAATAAAAGCCACCTCTAAGGTAGCATCCATCAGACATGGGTATTTTTCGATATCGCTGACAAATGGTTCCCAACGTCATTCGCTGGGAGAGAGCAGACGGATGCCAGCCCACTCAAAATCATACCTATGTATGGGGCCCCTCACTCTTCAGTAAAGGTAAAGATCTGGGAGTGATTTCCTGGAGCAAACCGCTCAGGGATGGCTGAGCTGGCCCTGCCATAGTTGCCATGGTTAACAGCAGCTCAAATGAACCCCAGGCCCAGGGTACCGGGCACAGGAAGCGCGGTGGGCGGGCCTCACCCAGTCCGAGGTCCGTGAGCTCCATGCTCCTCCTCCCCTGGAGGGTCCCCTCGGGGCTGATCTGCAGAATGCGGTTGAGGGTGTGGATCCACTCGTCCATGTCCGCCTCTGTCTCGGCCGCCAGCACGAAATAGGTCAGGTCATTCATTTTCAATTCAAAGGCATATTTTCTTAGTCTGTTATTCTGTGGCATAAAAAGAAAGAAAAAGAACAGAATACCAGATGAGGAGAGTTAGAGCATCTGGAGTTCTAACCCCCATTTTGGGACTGGGGTTCCAGTCTTTCCATCCAAGTAGGCAGCATCAGGGAGCTCTTCCAAGGAGGACTAATATTTAGATGGATGTGAATCATTTCATTTGGTTTGTTTTAGAGCGTTTGTTCTCAGAGGGGTATTTTACTTAGGTTTTTGTTGACTGGATGAGTGATTGGCTCAAGAAATCAAAAATTTTACCTTCAGGCCGGTGGGTGAGTGATTTCTACACATTTCCCATAGCTGCTTTCAGTTCTGCCTTTACTTTCTCACTCTTGTTCTATCTGCAGCTCTCTCTAGTCACACACAGACACCATCACCACCCAGAGCAGCCCTTGTCAAGGCCGCTCACATGATGCTGGTGTCTGAGCCAGAGGCATTTCCTCCTGTGTATCCTTCTCAACCTTGCAGCAGCAGGAACACACAGAGGCCACATTTTCCTTCTCAAAATCATCCTTCTCGGGGCCTCCCTAGTGGTGCAACAGTTAAGCGCTGCGCTGTGAGCTGTTGGCAGTGGGCGACGCGAGTTTGACACCTGGCCGGGGAGAATCCCACATGGCAAGGCGGACCTCTCCTGCCTGGCCCGCTGCTCCCGTCGCAGTGTGTTTCCATCCATCTGCCCGTGCTGCTCCCCACTCTGTCTCTGGTGAACCCTCTCTCTGTCCCACGCCTCTGGCCTGTACCCCAGCTTGTATGCATAAATAAATCTTTTTTTTTTTTTTTTAAAAAAAGAAAGCATCCTTCTCTGCTTTCCATGACCACATGCTGTTCTGGCTCTTTCTCCTCTTTGGATGCCTGTTTTCTATCACCTCTTACTGACTCTTCTCTGTCTTGGGGACCCCAAGGATCACCCGAGCTCTGCCTCAGATTCCTTTCTGTCTCATCTGGTCCAGTGACTTCAGATGACACCCATCTGTCATGGCACCCTGATTCCTTCCTCTACTCTGGCTTCTCTATCAACCTCCAGACTTTTCTCCACCATGCCTTGTCTACTGTGAATTCTGTGGCCAACAGAGGGGCTGTTCCAGTTCCAGGAGTTGCCCCCATCATACACTTAGTGGCCGCCTCCAGGTCTGAAGTAGCCTCTGGCACTCCACATGCAGCCAATGGGCCATGTGACCTCTGCTCAGGTACTTATTTGACTCGTCTTCACTCCTCAGGTGTTGTACTTGCTCAGGTAAACATTCCCCAATTCCTCAGGGCAAGGTTTTTCCCTCCAGAACATTCATGCAAATTTAGGATCAAAGGCTTATTCATTTTCATCTGTTTTGACACATCTACATCTCCCCCTGGCTGCCTCCATGAGCGTTGGTTTAGGTTTGTTCGAGTCCCTAGATCCTGGACTTGAAAAAAATGCATTTTATGAATAGAATAGCATATACTCACATTCTGGGAAACTGACATTTATAGGAAGAGGTGAATGAAGGCACCATCGAAAGGATGAACTCTCTGTAAAACAGGGATTCTCTGTTGTGCAGAGAATTAAAATGGACTGATACCCATTTTAAAGGACTCTGACCTTTCAGAGTGGTGAAGTCCAGGTTGAAATGTGTGAGTGGAGCAGAGCATTTAATGAGCGGGAAGCAGGGCCTTCCTGGTGGCGCAGCAGTTAAGCGCTGCGCTGTGGAGCTGTCGCAGCAGTGACGCGAGTTCGACGCCCAGCCGGGAGATTCCCACTTGGCGCAGCAGACCTCTCCTGCCTCGCCCGCTGCTCCCTCAGCAGTGTATTTCCGTGGGTCTGCCAGTTCTGCTCCCCACTCTGACTCTGGTGAACCCTATCACAGCCCCATACCTCTGGCCTGTACCCCAGCTTATATGCATAAAATAAACAAATCTTTAAAAAAAATAATGAGCGGGAAGCACATGTAGACAGGAGGGAACCTTAGGGAAAATTTTCATGGCAGTTTTATATAGTCTTGCCATGAGATTAGAACTAGAAATTCGAAGTGGAAACTTTTCTCCAGAGACAAACACTAGTGTACTATAGCATGGGATGGTGGCAAGTATGACCGAAGCTCTTCCATCTGTAATTTGCTCTCAGGTATCCAACTCTTGCCCGCTTGCCCTCAAGTCTTTAGAGCATTCACAATTGCAGTCAAGCAAAGACCAACATTTACGAAAATTCAACCGAGTCAAATAAAAATGAAGGACCACGAGATGAGAATGTCACTCTAGAGTGGAACTGGGGCTAAATATCAAAGCGTAAGATTCTTCTTGAAATAGGATTGTTAGTCTTAGTGGCAATAAAACTAAAGTTTAACACCCTCCAGGCAATGTCCTCATTTTTAGGATGTTCTCAGAGGCTGTGCCAAAGAACTTCTTCCTTTTAACTCCCACAACAGCACAATTTGTAACCCCAGTTTACATGGACCCTTGCCCTCTCCCTACCAGCCACTGAGCTGTGCATTTTGCGGTCAGTATTTTATTGAAATTGCAAAACCACCCCACATGACATGTATTATTCATCGACATGTGAAGATGTTCGGGCTGGGGGAGATTCATTAACTTGGGGTTACGTGGTTAATAAGTGGTAGAGAAGGGAAATAACCTCTTTATATTTTAACGCCCTCTCAGATAACCAAGGCAGAAAGAAGCTTCCTCCCCACTGCCTGTACGGTCAAGTACCAAAGTAACAGTAGTGCCTGGGGTTTCACAGATTCTCCAAGTGCCGAGAACAGATTGTGGACAACACAGAAACGTTGGCAAAAGTCAAATGAAGGAATTGATGGAAAAAGGATTGACTAAAAACTGTGCTTCTCACTGTAGAACTTTTCCACGGTTCAAACACCACTTTCTAGAATCCTCCGAGGACTAGCTCTGTGTTTCTCTCACTACCTTTCTATTATTGTGAAGTGTTATTAAAATTTGTAATGTAACTTGTAATGTAACTTGTAATTTGTAATTTTAACTTGTGCTGACTCATGCACAGGCTGGCTTCTAATAGCCCATGAGCTTCAGAAGGGAGAAGTAGGTAGTTCCCTCAGTGCCTGCGAGGGGAGGGTGTGTGTTCACTGAACCACTGTTGAGTTGGTGCTTCGTGTGGGTGAAAACACGCCCAGTCTGTCCTGATGGCACAGGGCGCACGGGCCCTACTTAGCCATGTGACTGGAAATGTGAATGGGAGACCTATGCATTTGTATGAATATCTTGAAGAAATATCAAGGTATAAAAGTCCTGTTTGAGGTGCAGCAGACCTCTCCTGTCTTGTCCACTGCTCCCCTCAGCAGTGTATTTCAGTTGATCTGCCTGTTCTCTCTCCACTCTGCCTCTGTGAATCCTACCTCTGGCCTACACCTCAGCTCTTATATGCATAAATAAATAAATCTTAAAAAAATAAATAATATATATATATATTTTTAGAATACTTATTTTATTTTATTATTTTTTTAATATATATTTTTATTGTTATTTATGTCTTTTACATTTTGTATTTCCTTTGGGTAGCCCACCACCAATTCACCCGTGATCCATCTCCATGGTCCCTTGTGTTCTTTTCTATTCCAAAAAATAAAGAATATAATTAAAAAAAGAACCCTGTGAGAGCAGAGCTGCAATGCAAGATGAAAACAATGCTGTTCTGACAGAATCATGTTCTGTGGGGTGAGCTGGCTCAGCCAAGGTGGGAACTGCATTTTGGGAGGATCCTCTTGGTTTCAGTGTACACAGAGTGGGAGGTCCCGAGAAGGCAGAGAGCCCAAACTGCAAGATGCAGAGGAACCCCTTGAAAGCCTGTTTAAGAATGCAAATTCTTAGAAGCCACATTCTCCCCCAACTCTCTCTAGACAGCCTCCTACACATTTCCTAGAGGTTCTGGCGAGAAGCTTCATAAAACCACTCTGACCTGCACGGACATAGAAGGTTTAAGGGCAAAAGGCAAGAAGGCTGAGGGCTGGTATAAAACAAGGCAAGTTTCAAACAAAACAAAACAATAGGAACAGAAATAGGCACTAAGGAAAGAACTAGAAATGGGCACTAAGAAAAGAACTAGAAATACCAAGTTCAAGGCAGTTTTTGCCAGGACATTGCTACGTATCTGAGTTTAGTAAAATATAAGCAAATTTCAGCTCTGGCTTGAGAAAAAATCTGTAAATAATGTGGCCAGGAAGACATAAAGTTATGCAAAATGCTTCCATGGGGACAAATTAAAAGCGGATTCAGCTGCTACCTATGTTTTAATGCAGATGCCAAGGAATGAGTGAAATGTTGGAAAGAAAACATTACAAGACAGACATAAAACCTAATTTTCTAAGTTACTGTCTGTATGACAAATGAATTGAATATGGTCACAAATAATAATATTTTAAAATATCTTTTTAAATATGAGCAAAGTATAAGTCCTTATTTCTCAAAAAACAGTTATTTATAAATGAAATACATATTCTATTTGCAACTTCTCAAAAGTCAAATGATCTATTTGGAGTGAAATAAAGCCAGTTGCAGCACAGAGAAATGTGTGTGTGTGTGTGTGTGTGTGTGAGAGAGAGAGAGAGAGAAAGAGAGAGGGAGTGAGTGCATGCAGAATGAGACACCTAAGTGGTTTTCTATCTCATTCTCCGTAATCTCCAAGATAATGGCATATAAAACAGCAAAAGAGAAAGGACAGAAATAGAAAATCAATGGGACATTTGGATAATGTTGAAATGCAACTGTTAAGTCCTTAAAATGGTAATTGGTAGAAATCATCTTCTCTTTCTAACCCTCCAAATGTTCCTTTATTTCCCTGATGTCAGTGTTCTTTGTGGTCAACACAACTGCGCTATTCCCTCATGCTCACCAGTCTATCTCCATGGCTTCCTCGCTCATAGGAGACGGAATGTGTCCTCATGCCCTGTGACGTGTTAAATGAGTGGTGGGAACTGCTCTGATTGACAATATGCATCTGGGAATGTTCTGAAGTAGGTACTCCAGCAAAGCCACCAGCACCAAGGGAGGGCTGAGCATAGAAAGAAGTTACCCAAACAAAGTATTCCACTATACTTCCTGTGTTGTTAGCATCTTTTACAGAATGTTGCAGGAGTAAAAGAAGAGTTTTAAAAGAAAACACTCAACATCAAATCTGTTACTGGTGGCCACCAACAAGCAATCCTTTCCAGTCTCTGTATGTTTACTTGTTCATTCACTTAGCAAAATTTATTTAGGCACTTTCTATGTGCAGGTACACAGCACTATAAAGAAAATTTTGGTCAAGTGTTTAAACTCCTTAACTTTATATTCTTTTTTTTTTTTTTTTTTAAAGATTTATTTTTTATTTATACATACAAGCTGGGGTACAGGCCAGAGGTGTGGGGCGGCGAGAGGGTTCACCAGAGACAGAGCGGGTAGCAGAACAGGCAGATCAGAAATACACTGCTGAGGGGAGCAGCGGGCAAGGCAGGAGAGGTCTGCCTCGCCATGTGGGATTCTCCCTGGCCGGGCGTCGAACTCGCGTCGCTGCTGCTGACAGCTCCACAGCGCAGCGCTTAACCACTGCGCCACCGGGGAGGCCCCTTAACTTTATATTCTAACATAATGGAGTATCTGCAAACAGACAGAAATATAGCATATGCAATATATGTGTAATGTCTGTATGATATACCATTATGCAATGATATGACTCTGTTCTTACAGGATCTATTGAGATTTGTCCCTCATGTGTTATTTGCATGTTCTAGATTCTGTCTTTTTCTGTGAGTCCTCCCACAGGCTGGAAGCTCTTTGAAAACAGGAGTCATATCTTACTCATATTTGACTTTCCCCCAGTGCTTTGCATACAACAAAATTTTCAACATATTTTTGCAGAAATAAATCCTGCATTGAAAGCCCTTTGCCCTACCTTCATAGAATTTCTTCTGCCCAGTGCATTAGATGTATGACACTTCTGTATGACAGCAAAGCCTTTCCTTGGGCATCTTTCTGTAACTTTGGACATTCCTCCACCTTAAATCTGGTTTTGCCATTTCTTAGTTCTGTCACTTGGGAAAACCACACTATTTTTTCAGAGGCTTATTTTAATAAAGGAAAACACATGTCCTAGCAACTGCTGTCAAATAATACATGAGATGAAAAAACTGACAATTGTCATTCTGAGTTTTATTGTTATCATGGGAAGTGAGACACTTCAGAGGCAGAGCTTGCTAATGGGAGGTAAGTAGGTCATATTTGACTTCCTGATTAGTTTTCCTTGGCTGGTACTTTTATTTCCCTCTCAACTTGAGTCTGTTTCTGTGGGTGTGTGTGCTCTAGGTTCTCCTCAGTCTATACTGCTCCCTATTGTCTTAGCCCTGGTCCCACTTTCCTAGTTGCCATGGATGGCACCTGAGTTTCTATACTTTGGTTAAGCACATGGTTAAGCACATGAGCACTTTGTCTTGGAACTCACAACCACAAGGTGGCACACTCGGCCCCTAGGAGGACATGAAGGGTTCTGCACCCCACCACAGCCATCTAACTGAGGTGTCATCAGTTATTATCACGATTGATACAGGAACCCGAGGCAGATGGGATCCTGGGCTATTTGTTCTCTTCTACAGTGGCTGGACCTGCACTAAATGGATGGACAAATGAGTCAACGAGTGAATGAATAACAAGACTGAGGCAACAAGACAGAACAACATGGGCCTAACTATCCCTTAGTCCTAGATTAAAACAAAACAACAAAAACTGAAACTTCTACTCCAGATCGGAAACACAAGAGGTATAAAGCAGATCTAAAACTGTTTGATTATATTACACATATTACAGAATAAGTAGAAAATTACTGCTAGGTCTTTTTTTTCTTTTTTCAAACCAAGATCCTGGAAATATCTAACCATAAACATCACCTAAAGTTTCTCAGAAATCTGGACTCTCGACTTGAAATTATCCTTGAAATATACTGCTCAGAATTCCAAGATCACACTTAGGAAAGCACAATGATGGAGGTTGTGTTTGAGTGAAACAAACGAAAATGACTTGATTACTAAAGGCTTTGATGAGTGTGAACTCCCTAAAGTGGCAGATCGAACCTGGCTTTCCAAGAGGGCCGTGTTCTGCTTTATTGTTCCATTCCAGGGAAACTGACAATGATTCTTGACAAAATAGGTCTCACTCATCCTAGAATTCCTTTGCTCGGGATTTTGTGTGTATATGTTTCTTCTTTAGGCACACTGTGTGCTCGACAGTTTGCCAGAGCAACAACTAAACTTTCACTCTCTCAATCAGAATCTTTTTTTCCAGATGTAAGAACTTATAAATTTGATATAAGATTGTAAGCAAATAAGTAAGAACTGGGATCCAGACACAAAGTGACAGCCAGGCTGGGTGTCTGAATTCCTAAAGTGATCTTAAGAAACTAGAGATGCAAAAGGGTAAGAAATGTTTGATAAAGAGGAATGTAAATGAAGGGTTGCAGAGCTGAGCTCTTTAAAAGATGTAATAAATGTTCCCAAATATTTAAGAGAGTATTGATTTGAAAATGATGTAGGACAATTCAACTGTGCTTTAATATGTAAAATCTACCTTGGGGACTACTACTTACAGACCCATATTTTCTGTTCAGTCTTCCAGGCAACCCTCGATCATTCATTACTGTTCTGTGCTTCTAGACTATTCCATAGTGCCTGCCATTTATATTTTCATTCTAGCTCTTGTGACACTGTGTCATCACAAGGTATGAGACTATGTCCTCCCTCGTATGACTTCATGGGGAATTCCCAGCGCCTAAGCACAGTTCCTACCATGCCACAGGCACTAAGAAAGTTTGTTGAATGAATGAATTTAAAAAATGGATAAATTAACACATTTAGGCAGAAATTTCAGGAAAGCCCATTAAGATTTTCTAGGAGGGTTTCTTCACAATGGAATGTTTATCTCTCCAAATTGTGACATTTATAATTAATGGAAGTACTAGAGAAGAATGACTGAAGATATGCTGTCTCCCAGATCCTTTTCATGTGGTGGCGCATTTATTTTTGTTTTACGTTAAAGAATCTGAGATCAAAAAGCTTGAGTGACTTACTCAAAGCCTTAGTAACTGGGGAAACGAGGATATGAATGCTGACCCATATAGATCTCAGATTTGTGTTTTCCCCTAGAAAATACTGCTTTCAACAGAGACTGTTGACAATGCTTTCCAAACATGGCTTCAACAGAGACTGAAACTCAGGGTGAGAGGATGGAGAAGAGCTTCCTGTAGCGGCAAGTCAGGTGATATCACTAGGGTGTGTTCCATACAGAGTTACATGATTCTTGGAAAAAGAAATGGGAGATTAGTCCATATCTCTGAAAACTTAATGCCTAACAAGGGCTACAATGAAACTTCCTGAAACCTGGTGACTCCTTTGCTAGTCCACACTTGGAAGTAGGAGAGGAAAAGAAAATATTTAAGCTCTTCCGCTCAGTGTGTATAAAATGTAGCTATTGATCTTGAACCTCATGTTCAAGTGTTACTTCATATTCCAAAGCCAGAGTCTCTTTTGTGACCCACAACAGAAAACTGTCTCCACTCTCCATTAGGATCTTTATTGCCCTTTCCATATGGAAAGTTGGCTTCTGTGTTAAAATGCAATTATCTTTCACTTCTAGTGGAGTACTCAGCAACACTTAATTAATTCTATCCTTTTAAAGTTCAGCATTGTCACTTTTTGGAGGAATTCCAGATTTTAGCAGATGACTGCCCAGAAATAGGCTAGGCCTAAGTGAGTGGTAAGAACTCTATTTTGCACCCCCATATCCAAGTGCCCCTGGAATTATTTCAAGATGTAATTCCCAGCTATTTAGCAAGCTATGTTGATGCCCTTGGCTTGGAGGTAAGAGACTGAACTGCACCTACTGCTTGTGACGTGAAACAGCCTCTTAATGTGAAATTGAGGTGAGACTGCTAAAACACTGGTTTGCTTCAATTTTACATAAGAGGAAATAAGGTTAGCTATTGGATCAGAATAGAAGGAATGAAAGTTTTGAAAGTGAGATGTACCAATGAGATCTATAAAATTGTCCTGCTCTCCTGTGCCACGCTGGTTCATGTCAAATCTATTGCTAAGGACATGAGTTTGCATACTGAGTGCTTGCAGCACTGTTTGTTAAAAGCATGGTCTCTCCCTCTGAAATGTAATTCTTAGGAATCAATGTAATCCTGTCTTTGAAGGATTTGAACCTCTCTTGGATGGAGGCTTGGGTATCTGGATGCTGTACCTCTACTATTTCATTATTATCTAACATTAAAAACAACTTTTATTAAGTGCATTCTTTGAGCTACGAGATCACATATCATCTTATTGAATTTTTCAGTTCAGTGCTTCTCTACACTGTGGAAAACCAGTTGGTCATTTCCTCTTTTTCTTGAATAAACCAGAGGTGTGCTTGCCTCAGGGCCTCTGCATTTGCTGCCCCAGGCCATTGGTTAGTTTCTAGATAAAATAATTTCTTTAAAAAAAATGTCTTTCTGGAGCATTCATGGCCCTTTCTAACATCACCATTCTTCTCCCTTCCGCAACTCCGTTTACTTTCTTTATTCCAGACTTCGCCCACTGATTTCATTCTGTTTATTTATTTCTTGGTTTAATTCTGTTTTCTTCCTTTATTGTGACAACAGGGATCTAAGCTGCCTTGCTCTCCACTGAGACTCTGCTCTCCACAGAGTCTAAACAGTTCTTATTCATATCAGATAATCCATAAATATCTGTGGAATGAATGACAGAATTGGATGAACACAGTTTTCTATTTAACAAACCCAAGTGAGAAAAGGGATTTCCACTCACCTGTACCACACCTGTACAGGAATCCAAAAAGATGCAGCCTTTGGGTTCTTTGGATATTTTTTCGTCTTTGTAAAAGTTCATGATATAGGAATTATCTGGTAACTGAGTCAGCTGGAAGTAGCGTTTTTTGAATGACTGAATAAAGGAAAAGATATAAGAGGTGATTCAAATTTGCAATGTGCTATTCCTCACGGAAACGAGACTTTTCCTAATTCCCTTATCAGTGCTACACTACTAGTGCCTTGTTCTAGAGCAGAGCATCCTTCTTTCTCATAAATAAAGTATGACACAAAACATGAGCTCGATGCAAACGGCTCTCCCCTGTGCCATGACCAAGGACGGGGTGTCAGGAGAGGTGGCAGAAACAGGGGCTTCTTGAAGTCTCCTTACCCGCACAGTCACGGTATTGTTCACGGTGCTGTTGAAATTGCCCTTGTGGAGCCAGCCATGCTTGAAAACTCCAGTGCTTCCGGCTCCTCCACCACCTTTGGAGGACGAGTGGGATGTGGTATCCTGTGCAAAAGGCATTGTTAGCAAATCTGCAATCTTCTGTGAATCCCAGCTCCCAAACGCTGGCTACCCTGAAAGAGCAGACGCTTTGCTCTCTCTCTGACTCAGCTTACATAATCATGTTCAATTTTCAAACATACATGATTCATTCGCCTGAAAAACCCCTGCACACACAGTTACTGCAGCTTTGCACGGAAGGGTTAGCATGGGAAATGCACTAGTAAAAGACAGGAACCGGTCCTCATGTTTTCAACATTTCACTTTCACCCATTTACTTACTTCGTCCTTATCAGCATCTTCATGGTCAACCTCAAAGGAATGTGAAGGAAGTTTCTCTGGTTTGTACTCTGCTCTGATATTAAAAAAACAAAACAAAACAGGATTCTGATTTGTCATTGGAGACATCGTTTTCATTTTCAGAGGTCCCTAGGAACAACTACCGAGATGGCTTTCTGACAAATTTTTATAAGATAATGGAATCTGGAGAGGTCCCATTTTCCATGAAGGTATTATCTTTCCTCTACACCATTACATCATCCCTCCAGCAACTAAATCTCTACTTTAAACTAGAGTAACTACTATAGAGATGCATACATATCTTCTTGAAATAGGTGAAGACAAGGAGGGCTATTTGGGAAGTTGCTATTTTATTATTTTCTTTCCTCCACATTTTGAAGCGGAATGAGAATGACCGATGTTTATAATACCTTTCTGCTTTGCCTTTACATGACGTGAAGTGTTTCTGAGACCCAGCCTGGGCCCTGGCCACAAGGCTGCATTGCTCCCCAACTGTTCCTTCCCCAAACACCCTCACCAAAGTGACTCAGAGGCAATTGTGCTCACTTTGTGTATTTCCATAGTAGTGCACACACATCTGTGCTGTAACAACACTCACTAGCCCGAAGGAGCAACGGCAGACACCTAGCTCTATAGACAGTAAATGAGACATTCTTTTCTTCTTTCTATTCCACAGCTCAGTTGAGTGGAAACTGGCTGTGCCATGTCTTAGCCTACGTCACCAGGCCATTCTTAAAGCCCGGGTTCTAATGATGTGCCAGCCTCCTCTCATCTGTTTTTTTCCTCTCCTCTTGTAGAGAAGCTCAATGTGCATTCCCAGATGGAATCAACAATAGTTAGGGTGAACGCGGTATCCCGGAGGGAGTATTAAGGAAATGTTCCAAAGGAAAGATAAAGGAATGAGTAGTGTAAACTGAGGAAAAGACAGCAGAGACAGACTCGCCTGGGGCGGGGGTGTCACATTTGACTCAGGGGACCCCCTGCACTATACACCAGTCACTTTCTGACAGTCTCCCTTTGACCTTAGCACAATTCTGTTCGTTTCTGAAATCTCCATTCTGTTCTCTTTTGCCAAAGTGACCTACCCTTCCTTCTCTTTCTTATAAAAGAATAACCTTGTAGGCATTTGTTCCTGACAATTATGCCTCCAATAGTGGCCATGTTCCACGGTCCAATATTTCTGAGAAATATTCATAAACAAAGGAGAGAAGGAACCACCTTTCAAACTAGCAATGGCATAAGGACAGAGAAGGTAGGAGCAGAGCAAGGTGCCGTGAGTCTGATGGAGGGCTGAATACTCGTGAGGAGTTTTCCACAAATCTCACAGTTGAGAAGTGGAAATGCCAACCACGCTGACAGATCATGGCCAATGTTTCATAGATGTTCATGGATTTTGAGTGTTTTAGGAACAATTCAGCTCAAAACGCCCATAACAGTGACAGACTGACAGAACAAACAAGTGGGTACACACAAAGGAGTGTTACTCAGACACAAAGGGGCGGTTGTGCCAGACACACACATTCCACCCAAAACACGGTGCTGAGCCAGAGACGCTGGACCCTGAAAACACACACGTCAGGACTCCAGCGTCGAGATGTTCTAGAACAGGTAACGCTACGTACGAAGGACTCAGTCAGGGAGGTCTCTGGCAGGCATGGGGAGCGGGAGTGAGGGCTGAGCAGGAGGGGTGGTGGCAAACTCTCTGGGGGTGATGATGATGCTCCCCGTCTCCATGGGGTACCCCGCTTTCAGGGGCTCAGTTGTATATGTTCATTGAATGGTTCACTGACAATTTGTGCATTTCCTTATAGAGTTACCCTCAAAAGAGAAAGTAACTGCAAGCACATGTATCTCCAGTTAATGGCATTTATTCTAGAAAGACAGTGGGTAGGATGTTGATTTAAAAATTCACTTTGAAATGATCAAAAATGAGCTGGATCAATGAGTGGTGAGAGGGTGGGTGGATGGATGGACAGGGGATGAGGCAGCAAGTGTACAGATAAGGGCCTCCCTGGTGGCACAACTGGTTAAGTCTCAGTGCTATGAAGCTGTCTGCAGCCATTGCAGCACGAGTTCGATCCCCAGCCAGGGAGCTTCCCACACAGCGCAGCAGACCTCTCCTGTCTCCCCGCTGCTCCCTCAGCAGTGTATTTCAGTCAATCCCCACTGTCTCTGGTGAATCCTCTCACTCCCCCACACCTCTGGCCTGCACCCCAATTCTTGTATGCATAAATAAATAAATCTTTAAAAAAATAAAAGATCCATTTCAAAAAAAAAAAAAAAAGAAAGTGTACAAATAAGTGCAGACATGCACCAGTCTGTGGTCTACTGTTGGTGTTCAGGAAACGCTTTTTCATTAAAAAAAATATTCTGGGTCCACTTTATTAGATCATCAGTCACAAAACATAGCCTATGAAATTTTCTTCTTTATATCAAACCAGCTGTGGTGAAATAATTTAAATATATTACAGATATTTTACTCTGTGCGTTAATTAAATCAGTGGCATCATATATTTTTGTGTCATTCTTATCTCCTGAGAACCTCAAGTTCAGTGCTCATTTTCATTCCTAATATGTAAAGGTTTTCTATTTTATATCTAGACTGTAATAATTCTATCTCAGTGTTTTCCTATAAATTCACTTGTAAAAGCAGGATTTCAAGAGTCAACAATAACACAACTTTAAATTTAAAGACAAAAGTGAGGGGAGATAAACACACCCTTAATTTTTTTTCACTTTTCTCTAATTGCACATTTTTATTTGGCAGCCTCAGCAGCCCATAAAAAGAAATGAACAATTTAAATTGGTAGCAGACATAGGAGGCTTCTAATCCAGGAGGTATGAAAATAATTCACTTCTAATAGCCTTGGAAGGCACAAGTAAATTATGTTTCCACAACTGACCTAAATATGTGTGGTCTTTAGCAGAGAGTGCTTAGCTTTGGAAAATCATTAAAAAAATAATTTTTCTATTCGCTGTTAGAGTCTTCATTATTTCAGGGGATCTATTAGAGGATTAGATTCTGGAACTTCTGATTTTCATTTTGAACATCTATGTAGTTCATTGAATTCTAATTTTGTGGCAGTTTTATTCTTATTCTTCCCCTTCGCAGTATCAGCTTCCTCTTCCTTTAGTTTAAAGGAAGGGAATTTCGCAACATTATTTCAGTCACTTTCATATTTCTTCTCATCTGATTTCTTCTAATGCTCTGTAAGAATTCCAGTTCACCCGTGATGTCCAGAACCTCTTCCGGTGGGAGCTGCTGCCTCTTGTCTTAATAGGGGAAGAACACTGTGAATGTGAAATCTTTCATTTATTTACAGCAGTGCTTAGGGTTGAAGACACTAAAGATTCCCAAAGACTGAAGATGGGGGCGGGTGGGGGGGGGGCACTATTCTAAAGGACAGCGACGTCCTGTGCTATGCTCTCATCTTGAATGCTGTCTCCGAGCTAGCTTCCATCTTGTAACCACTTCTCAGAACTATTTTCAGAAAGAGGAAATCTGGATGTTAAAAAATGCTTTGCTTTTTAGTTGCACCTACAGAAAGTATGTGCCTGACACACAGGCATTCTCAATGTAGAATGACTCATGAGGGCGGAAGGTGCGAGAGGACCTTCCCAGCACAAAGCTACAGCCCTTGGTTATACAGGTGGAGGACCTGACTCTAAATGAATATTGAGAGATTTGGTAAAAGGAAATGTTCATTGTTTTGAAAAATGGCTTGTGTTTTGGAGGAACATAATCTTGGTCTTTGCAGTAACATAACTCCAAAGAAACGGCTTCCTTCCCTCTCTTTTCTTTTACCACTGCTATTGAATTCTCCATAGTGTACACCAAGGGATCTTATAATGAGACAAGCCAGATCATGTCATATTCCTAATTAAAATCTCCCCAGCTTTCTACTGCAAGGAGAATAAAACCCAAGCTCCTTTCCAAGGCCCACAAGGTCGCCCAGTGCCACGTTTTGGACTCACTACTCCTTTCCATTCCTCAACTCCAGCTTCCCCATCATTCTGCAAAGCGACCAGCTGGTGCCCACCTCAGGGCCTTGGCTCATGCTGTTCTCTCTGGGAACCCCTTTTCCAGAGATCACAGTTCTGACAGCTACTGTTCCTTTAGTTCTGAGCCCAAATGTCACCTCTAGTGACAGAGCTAGTCCCTAGCTTCTCCTTCAAGTTCTGCATGAATGAGTTGAGTGCAGAACTCCCAGCACACAGGTCTGGAAAAGATGTTCCTGGGGGAAGAGGAAATCTTGGAAAGGGTGTCCCATTCTCAACCTTGAGTCTAGGAAAAAGTTAGACGTGATGTGCATATCTTAACACTTGAGGGGAGTGTTACTACACACAGGATTGTTGTGTTTTTCTGGGCTTATATGCACCGTCTTAGTTTGCTCAGCCGATGTCCTGGGACAGTTCAACTCAACTCTGGGATTTTGAGCAGATTTGACCAACTCTAATCCCATCCAGGAAGATCACTTTGCTCCCCTATGGGTACAGTGTACTTTATCAATGGCACGTGACAAGGCAGGGCTCCCTAAGCCCCTACCCTTCCCCAGCGGGTCTGAGCTGGAGCTGTGACTGGTCAGGAGATTCTCAGTGGGGATGAGCGGGGGGCTCCCGGCAGCTGTGGGCCACCTCGCTTCCTCTGGTGTTCTCGCTGGGGCTGGTGGTTGGGGGCTCTTACTCCTTGGAGGCCACGTGGACCCTGAGGTCCATCACCCTGTTGCTGTAGCCAAATTCATTGTCACACTGGAAAATGAGCTAAACAAGACAGTCATTGAGGGCAGTGCCAACCCAGCATTGAAGGTGGAGGAGTGGGCATCACTGTTGAAGTCGCAGGACACGACCTCGTCCTCAGGGTAGCCAGGAGGCCCTGGAAGGGCCCATTGACACCACGTCACCACATTCAGGAAGATTCCATTTAAATTTGCCACTGCTGGGCCTCCCCGGTGGCGCAGTGGTTAAGCGCTGTACTGTGGAGATGTCGGCAGTGGCGACGCGAGTTCGACGCCCGGCCGGGGAGAATCCCACATGGCAGGCAGACCTCTCCTGCCTCGCCCGCTGCTCCCCTCAGCAGTGTATTTCTGATCTGCCTGTTCTGCTCCCTACTCTGTCTCTGGTGAACCCTCTCGCCGCCCCACGCCTCTGGCCTGTACCCCAGCTCGTGTGCATGAATAAATAAATCTTTAAAAAAAATTTGCCATTGTCCATTTATTTACCCAGTGGTTACCCCGCAGCTCTGTGGGGCCAGGCTTCCCCTAGGTCTGGGGGCTTCTGCAGGGAGGCCAAGCCTGTGGGGATTTCACTTTAGTGGGGTACACAGACAGTGACAGAGACACTTCCTTCCATGAGGCTGGTCAGGTGAGGTTCTCCTGGGAGATGACAGTTAAGCAGATGCAGAAAAAAGTCACCTTTACCTAAAGGTGTGATGTGACCAAGAGCCAGGGGGAAAACTCTGGCACTGATTCTCCCCTTTTTGCCTACATCGCCTCGATGGAGGTTTTTTGTCTTCCTGATTTTGGATAGCCCAGCATGAAAATACAAGACACCAGTGGTAAACCTGAAAATTCTAAGTGGACTGTCAGAAAATTTCTTTAATCTAAACTGTACTTTTCTAATTCTCTAGTGTCTGTTATGGACAGGACAGCTCACAAAGAATGCTGTAATAACGGGTGCACTTTAAAAATGTATTCAAAAATTAAATTTGCATGGTGAAGGATAGAACTGGACTTTCAGTGTGAACTTAAGGCAGTGAGTGTACACATATATTTTCCCTTTTACATTACAATCCATCCAACATTACTTTACACTCCAAATCTTCAAGTACCAAACAACCACCTTTACAACTTAACAGGACAGGTTTATTAGGAAAAGGAGAGAGAAAAAGAGAGAACCCTGCCTAGTCACAGGTGGGCAGAAGCGCTTCCTATGTATGTGTATTTTTAAAGCTGTACACCTGAAACTTAATGTTATAATGCCATATCATGTAAATAAAAAATTGATTAAAATTAAATTAAAATTTTACCTAAAATTAAGTATATTTATATCTTACCCTCAATTTTGTGAATATACAAAAAAATACATCATGAAACAAAACAGTCTATCATGGATTTTATTTATAAAATTTTAAAATATCCCCGGTGGCCTAGGGGTTGTCTCAGCACTGTCACTGCTGCAGCCTGAGTTCGATCCCTGGCCAGGGAGCTGACCCACAGGGCACAGCAAACCTCTCCTGTCTCGCCTGCTGCTCCCCTGAGCAGTGTATTTCCGTCAATCTGCCCGTTCTGCTTCCCACTCTGTCTCTGGTGAACCCTCTCACCTCCCTCCCACACCTCTGGCCTACACTCCAGCTCTTCTATGCACAAATAAATCTTAAAAAAAAGATATACCTGGACAATGGATTCATACATACATAATCACAAACAATGGCAAAACTTAAATGCAGAACATCTTTCTGTACAGGAGAAAATCTATAAATCTATAAAGGGGTTTTTTATAACAGGTTCTTACCGGGGTAACTGTCGAATGTCCCCAGAATATTGTTCATACTTGTAGTTTACTACATACCACTGGGAACTATAAAATTTACAAGCCTGAAAGAAAAAAGACAAAAGACGATCACTAAAAACAAAACATGACATCTGTCTTGGTAAAAGCACCAAGAAGACAATCCTCACTCCCAGGGTGTGAGGGAGCTTATGCGGATGGCGGCTTGCTCTTGACAGCCATCTTGGATTTGCCACGGAAATGGGCCTCCACCTTCTGCAGACTCCTGGAGGAGGAGCCATTGGACAGGTTGATTCTGCTTCACCCCGTGAAGGGAAGCGGAATCACACCAGGTGTCTTTTCACCCAGGCTTCTTCATTTTCCAGCATCCTTGACAGCTCATTTCTGTCAAATTCAGTCCTTGCTGGTGGGAGATATTGTTATTTTATGTCACCTTTCAAGGTAAGTTTAGCCCCTTTCTTCTTGTGCTCACGTCAGTACGTCATTTCCTGCTATCATCCTAGTCAAAGTAAAACCAGTTTTTCAGTTTTACCTCATACGCCTTGTAACGCCTTACCTTCTGCATGATTAATCATCCATTTTATAAAAAATATGTGGATAAAAGACCAAAAACTAAAAAAAAAAAAAAAACCAAAAAACCAAAAAACCCAGTTGATATCACGAAATCGCAATCTTAGACTGGTATGTGATGGCTGACATCACAGAACTGCCAGAGGACACATATTCCCCAAATGCCTACCGTGCCCCAGCACTGACCGAACCGTGGGTCGGCATTGGGGTCTCACTTGCCTTTTTATGGGGAGAAGTACATCAAAATGTAGTTTATTTTTAAAAACACTAATCCAAAAGGATACATGCACCCGCATGTTTATTGCGGTATGGAAGCAACCCAAATGTCCAAAAATAGATGATTGGATCAAGAAGATGTGGTCCATATACACAACGGAATACTATTCAGCATTCAAAGAAGACAAACACATGCAATTTGCAGCAACATGGATGGAGTTAGAGGGGATCATACTCAGCGAAACAAGCCAGAAAGAAAGAGAAAAATATCAAATGGTTTCACTTATTACAGGACTATAGGGAAACCAAATAGGAGAGAGACACTTGGGGTGGTGGGGGGGAGGATAAAGGCACAAAACGGAGTAGAAAAGGACACAAGGGACCACAAAGATGGATCACGGGTGAATTGGTGGTGGGTTACCTAAAGGGAATACAAAATGTAAAAGACATAAATAACAATAAAAAGATATATTAAAAAAAAAGATTCCTTTTGATCAGAAAACTCTGTGATTCTGGAATTTAATCACTAACATTAGGATAGGAGATGCCCTGCAGCCTTGGTGGAAGAGCGAGGAGTGATGGGTCACTGCAATGTTAGGGCTACACACTGGGATTGTCTTCATGGCCATAGAGACAGGCACGGTCCTCCCTTAGGAGAAATCTCCCCTAGTGTGGGGGAGGGGCGAGGGGTGGGGATTGGGCTTCAGCAAAGAAAGCCCTGGCATCACCAGGGGAATGGAGGTGTCTGTGCAAGCGCTCAAGACCAGCCACAGCAAGGGGAGGTGAGAGGGTTAGGAGTCCTCTGTTGTCTGGATTTCTCTGGCCTTGAACTTCCTCAGCACTGCAGCTTTATTTATTCAGGACAGGCCCACACACGTACTAGGCGCTGAGGGTAACAAGGCCTGAGACTGGCACCGAGAGGGGAGGAGGAGGATGGGAGCTGAGAATACAGAGGGGGAGCTAGTTTAAAAACAACACAGCGATAAGACGAAAGGACATCGAGACAGAACAGCACAAGGGAGTTCGGGAGGTCAGCTGCCGATGCATTGGGTGGAGAAGAGGGAAGTGAACAAAATAGATTTCCCTGAAAATAAATTCTTAACTGGTCAATCCTGCAAATCACCTGATACTGGAAATTGGAGGAAAGGTGAGTCTTAATATGCTCTTTGGCTAAAAGAGTCATCTTTCTTTTAGATAAAAGAGCCAGGGATTTGGGCAAAGAGCTAGGCAGCTTAGGACATCCCGTGACTTTACAACTGTAGTTCTTTCTCATTCTCTTTGGTTGTCTTTTCTCTCTACTTTATTGTTTTTCTCAAAACAAACAAAAGTATATCTTAAGGCGGAAAGCAAAATGCATAAAGCCACCCCCTTTTTGGATTCCCTTTCAATCTTTTTTTTCTGTTACAGTTTTGCCTAGTTCCCATCTATGTTTGAATTTGAATATTGTTTTTATTCACATACTGGCATATTCTGGAGATTTTTTATGCTTACTTTCTAAATTTTGTGAGCACTTAAGTAGAACGAAATGCCATACCTTAATTTACCAATCCATTATCCTAGTTTTGGAGATCATGGACTTATTAATTCATTCTACAAACATTACTGCATCCTTTCTGTTGTTTGAGATTGTTCTAGGTGATAGAGCATCTAGATGTTGTAAGAAATATATCTGTGAGCAAGAGACCAAATTCATGCCCTCTTGAACTGTATGTACTTGGAAGAGCCAGTCAGTAAATACAAAACAAGCAATCTGTCACAACGTGTTAGAAAATGACAAGTATGAAAATCAAAAGAGAGGAAGTGGACGGAGAGAGTTGGGCAAAGGGGACCAATTTATACACCTGGTTCAGGTGGGTTTTACAGAGAAGGCACCATTTGAGCAAAGACTTAAAGAAGAGAATAGAGCGAGTAATTAAGGCTACTTCACATTTTGTGCCAATATAGAAAAACAATTGTAGAAAGAATGTTTCTTCCTGCTGGTCCTTCCACCTCCTCCAAGTCCCTCTCACTGTGTTTATCTCAAAGTATTTTAAAGATTCTTGATAAAAAAATTTACCAAATACCATGTTCTTTAAAAGCAAAATGCTTATTAAGAGAACAGCAGTGAGCCAGGAATTACAGGCTTTATTCTTATTCTGGAACTAGAGCCAACTTCCGGCATGATTTGATTCAATTCATTTTATTTATTTGCACTCAGATTTTTCTATAGTCCAAATATTAGACTGGATTAGAATTCCTGTCCAGTAATATCTAATCTCTGTACTTCCTGATCTGGAAGTTTTAATGAGCAGAGATACATTGACTTGGGATTGTCTTTCCTGGCTCTACATGTACCCGTGTTTACACATGACCACCACATCTGGTTGTGTACATCACACACATTCACAACACACCATGGGCCCAAAGGCTCCTGAGATGGGTGAATCTCAAATTCCACTGAAGTGGCACTTTCTTATCTTGGTTTAGTCTCTCTCTGTGTAGCAAAGACTTGCCATATACTATACATAAAATCTGAACAAACACTCTATGAGATTTTATTATTTTTACTTTTTAGATCATAGGAAGAAGGGAAAGCTCAGGTCTTTGTCTACAATCCTGACAGTAGGTTTTCAAACTGGATTTGTCTGAATCTCAAACTCCATTCAGCTAACTTATGAATTACTTAGTGAGCACAGACTTTTTTTTTTTTTTTTTTAGCACATCTGGACCACATTTCAGATGTTTTATATAGTGTTTCAGTCTTGGAATCAGACGGACTTGGTTTTGAATTTTGGTATTAGCTGTGGGATCTCCATTAAGTAACAATATACATTCCTTAGTTTGTTGAAATTACACCAAGTTCATTAGGATTAAATAAAATAAGTCCCATAGAGCACCTAGTACAGGGTAAAGACTTAATAAATTCTTGCTTTAAAAACTCAGCTTCCCCAGGAAGTTTGACTCAGTCTACAATTCATATTCACCATAGCTGATTTTAACCACTTGGTTTTCTTGACTTGTAAAAGTAGAGTTTTGGAAAAATACATTAGCTCTGATTTCAGAGTTTTGCTTTAATTGATTCATTCTGAAGTTACTTGCTAGTTTTAAGTATCTGGTGGTGGGTAGATGAAGTTGGGGTTGGGCTTGATGACCCTTAAGAATCCTTCTAAATCTGTGATTTCTCTGATTCAGAGAAAACCAGTGCATTTTACAAACACATAAATGTTTCTCCTACATAGTTATGGCATTTTAGAAATGTTACGCATAGAAAATTACTCTCTATTCTTTGTTCCAGCCCACACAGTCACTCTAAGGAGATCATTAAGAACTATTATAATTATGACTACAATCCTCTTTGTCCAAAAACTTAGCTGAAATGACCTGTTGCAAATTCTAAGTCACAGGCTATGCTTGTTACAATCAGGCAGCTACTCTGCTGTCGTCTCGAGCTCAGTATACCTGCTTCAAAACAACATCTCCTTCTCTCCTCCAAGGAGGAGGCGGCCACAGCCCGCTTCAAAGGTGAAGGCTGAAAGTCCAGCAAAAGCTTGCCAAGCTGGTTAATTTTTTCAAACAGGCGTGCCTTGATCGATGTTTGAGTCACACATTGTGCTTTCTTGTTCAGGCTTTATGCCTGTTGTCTCTGCCTGCTTGATGTATAGACACAAAACAACTGAGCCAACACATGGAAGACTTTTCTGCCATTAGGATGATGTTTCCTAAGCTGAATTGCATCCATAAATTATTTGGAATTGCCAAGTAAAATGCAGGTTCCTGGGTTCCAAATAAGACTCATTGAATCAGAATCTCTAGAAAGTGACCCAGAAATGCATTTTTCCACAGGCGTGACAACATGGCTTGTCCTGTTACCCTGTCTGCTTATGAACTGAAGGGGTCTGTGTCCCAGCTTCCTGCAGTGGACCAGGTCACTGGGGTTATGGTCCTCCAGTTTCCACTCAAATGGACAGAGTCTTTTAAAAGGGTATGATGCCGTGAACGTAGGCGTGAAGGTTTCCTTTCGATTTCATCTTTTCGTATTTACTTATTTGTGGAATACAAAGAAACTGAACAAAGGGTAAGGAAAAAGACAAAACTTGCAAGCTGCCCATAGATCTGAGGCCTATAGCAGGTAGGGGGAGGGAGGGGGTCAAAGCAGAGAAGGGAAGAGCACAAGGGACTGTGGTGATGGATCATGGGTGCTGGGGGGGCAGGTGGGAGAACTATGGGGACTACACCTGAGGGGAGAATTCAAACACTGCACAAAAATGAACAATGATCTTCTCCCAATTAGTAGGGTGTCTGTTTGTTTTGGTTATTGTCTCTTTTGCTGTACAGAAGCTTTTTAGCTTGATGTAGTCCCAGCTGTTTATCTTTTCTTTTACTTCCTTTGCTATGAGGGAAGTGTTTTTAAAGATTTTGCTGAGATGTATGTCATGTAGAGTTTTGCCTATATTTTATTCTATAAATTTTATAGTTTGAGGTCTTATCTCCAGGTCTTTTATCCATTTTGAGTTGTTTTTTGTGCATGGTGTGAGGTAGTGGTCTAGCTTCATTTTTTTGCATGTAGCAGTCCAGT
Organism: Scalopus aquaticus; assembly: GCA_004024925.1. NCBI lineage: Eukaryota > Metazoa > Chordata > Mammalia > Eulipotyphla > Talpidae > Scalopus > Scalopus aquaticus. Next base: position 32,828 of record PVIJ01000870.1, read on the forward strand.
TTTCCCAACACCATTTATTGAACAAGCTAAACTTGCACACAATACAACTGATAAAGGACTGATAACAAAAATATACAAAGAGCTCACACAACTCAATAAAAACAAAGTCAACAATCCAGTCAAAAAATGGGCAGAAGAGCTAAAAAGACACTTCTCCAAAGAAGACAAGCAAATGGCCAACCGGTATATGAAAAAAATGTTCAACATCACTTATAATCAGGGAAATACAAATTAAAACCACAATGAGATACCATATCACGCCAGTGAGAATGACGCACATTAAAAAAACAGCTAACAACAAATGTTGGTGAGGATGTGGAGAAAAAGGAACTCTCCTACACTGCTGGTGGGAATGAAAATTGGTCCAACCACTATGGAAAGCTGTATGGCGTTTCCTCAAACTGCTAGAAATGGAGCTTCCATATGACACAGCAATACCACTTCTGGGAATCTACCCAAAGGACACAAAACCACTAATCCAAAAGGATACATGCACTCACATGTTTATTGTAGCACTGTTCACAATAGCTAAGGTATGGAAACAACCCAGATGCCCAAAAATAGATGACTGGATCAAGAAGATGTACATATACACAATGGAATACTATTCAGCATTCAAAAAAGACAAACACATGCAATTCGCAGCAACATGGATGGACTAGAAGGGATCATGATCAGTGAAATAAGCCAGAAAGAAAGAGAAAAATATCGAATGGTTTCACTTATAACAGGAATATAGGGGAGCCAAATAAGAAAGCGACATTCAGCAGGGGAGGGGGGCAGGGTAAGGGCTCAAGAGGGGGGAAGAGGGGAGCACAAGGGACTATGGTGATGGCTTTACGGGTGAACAAGTGGTGGGTAACCTATGGGGAACACACAATAATGCAAAAGATATGAATAACGAAAGTAAATAAATAAAATATTTATAAAAAAATTCTCAAAAAAAAGAACAGCGATGTAAGCAAATAAATAAATACATTTAATTATATGTATAAAAAAAGGAGCATGAGACATGTCCACTTCAGCATGGGGTTTTATTTATAGTGGGTTTTTAACTACAGTGGGCCAACCTATTTGTGGCATAGATCTTCTCTATCCCTTTTCCTTTAGAAATACCTAAATATGACACTTTGTAAGTTCTAAAAATCTAAATACTTAAGAAAGATTATTTTAAAGGCACCCTGAAGTAGTGTCAAGAAAATATTCCATTCCCTCCCCCTCCTTTTTAGAGAATCATCAGAATCAATTCAAATCACGCTGTAGACCTCAAATAGCAATTTGGGTTTGGCAATGTAATTTGTCCATCTCTTAAAAGGGCTGATTAGTAGATCTGGCCACAGAGAAATAAGCAGGTAATAGATGGCTTTTTAGATGCAAAATTATTTTTCTTCCTGGCTATAGAGGTTTATTTAATTACACCATTACTTTCTTGCCAGAGAGATTTATGCACCCATAAAAGGTGTTCATTTTGGTCTTTAGTTACCACTGGGATTAATTCTGTATTTGTAAAAGGATGGTGGTATTTTTCATATTGCCATTCTTCATTAAGGCTAGAAGTAATTATGGCCATTGTATAAGATGCTGAATATGCAGCATCATGAAATTAAGTAAATTGAGGCGAATAATGTATTGAAAGGCTGGCTGGACAATTTATTGTCCACATGAGACACTTTGAAGTACTAGAGATGCTGCCAGCTGCAAACCAGAACGTGATCATCCAATATGTCGATATTTTAGAGAAAAGAAGAAAAGGCACTGAAAACACTTTTTCTTTAACTGTATGAATTATACGTTCCTTTTAAATGGAATAATTAACTTCTGCAGTATAAAAACAAGTTGAGCAATTATGACTTTTAAACACTTACACTATACTTTTGGGAGATAAGTTAAAAATAATTAGTTTGGACAAAATAAATGATGCAAATACAGAAATGATTCAGCTTTAGATATCATCCTACAATCTTATTTAATGGATTTTGAGTCTGATTTTTAAAAAATATTAGTGTTATCATGTATTTAATTTTTCCGATGTGAAATAAAACAGAGTATCATATCACATGGCAAAGATAAGTGAAAATTATTTTAAAGCTATTTTGTTATTTTGAATTCTAGAGTAGCCTAAGTTGTTATCTTTGTAGAATCTAAGTGAATCAAATATTTTTTTCAAAATGTGCTATATTAAGGCAGTTAAACAAACTGTAAGATTAGACTTTCATAAATCACAGCTGTGCCTGACCAGGGAACTTACGCCCTGATTTCTCAGCTAACTCCTCACAAGTAATTTGTCAGGACATGAATAAAGTAGGTACTAAGAAGCCTGGGTATTGTTATGGTCTACTCCTCTTCGTGAAAGACATAAAAGCTGGGTTGCAATTAAGTACAATCAATTGTACTTAAATTTTAATTTCAAATTTTAAATAGTCTTCCTATTCTTATCCTTCGGGGTCTGACTTAGACTTCTATATTTTCACCAAGCACCACAGGCTGACTTTTATTGTGGAGATGAGGAACTCAGTTGAGAATTGGGGGGATTTTGGTAACTATTGGTAACTATTAATAGAAGGTAAACCTGCAGGGTCATTAATGTGAAACTTGAAATCATTTTGTTTTCATCAGCATTTTCCATTTAGATTTTTATCCTAAGCTACTAAAAATTAAGAATTTGAATTTACCTTCATTAACTTCTGTATTTTCAGTGTACAGAAAATTCATGTAAAAAATTGGGTGATACATTTTATTCTGTACATGATAAAAATGAAATCATTCTATACAAATAGGGCTAGGCTGAATATGGGAAAACAACAGGTTCTGATTCTCTTCATTTTTCTTTTTTTTTTTTTTTAAGATTTATTTATTTATACAAGCTGGGGTACAGGCCAGAGGCGTGGGATGGCGAGAGGGCCCACCAGAGACAGAGTGGGGAGCAGAACAGGCAGATCAGAAACACACTGCTGAGGGGAGCAGCGGGCGAGGCAGGAGGGGTCTGCCATGCCACGTGGGATTCTCCCCGGCCGGGCGGCGAACTCGCGTCGCGGCTGCCGACAGCTCCACAGCGCAGCGCCCAACCGCTGCGCCACCGGGGAGGCCCTTCATTTTTCCATTAAATTCTTGAAGTCACGAAATAAACATGGCTTTATTGATGTGTTTACTTTTTCAATAGCCCACGCATATTGAAATGTCCCTTCACTTCCTGCAAGACCTTCATACCCGTGAACTGAAAGCAACCTTTCAAAAACAAAAGCAAAACACAAAAACCGAAGTCTTTTTATTTACCCTGTTTTGCTTAAGAAAAGATAATGACATTTTTAATCTTGAGAGACTTTTATATTACAGTTGCATTTTTTGCAATATCTTCTAGTAGTTTAAATTGTTCAGTAGACCTGAACTGATGCCACATCAAACATGTTTTAGAGTGAGAAAAACCACACTTACTGTACTCTGCTCTAAAGTTAATGAATGCTTAGGGTCATTCATTTGCTGTCCAATGGTTCAGAATTAGAAAATAACATTCATTTTTACTTATTTATACATGCAAAACCAGAAAACTCAACTCAGAATTATTTATTGAAAGACTTATTCTTATTTCTGGGTAAGTTTGTGTGCCTATTATTCTGCATATGGGATTCAAACAATTTGTATAAAATACGCAAGAAATAAGACATTTTGGCTAGAAGAATGGTCTCATTATCAATGTACATAACATGCAGTTTGAAATTAAATGCAAGTCATATAAAATTATTTTAACTGTAAAAGTACAAAGAGAAACTCCCTGTGCTTTCTTGACAAGATAAATTTCATTTTTATTAGACATATTTCAGTTGACAAGTGGGTAGCATAAAATACATTTGAAATCATGGCTGGACTCCTCCACTCTGCTGATTTTCTTTGCTCTGTCTACGATGTATGTTGCTTAATATTTCTTTTACTTTTGAACATCATGTGTTTTCTCCCTTGAATATTTCTAAGTTTCTTTTGAACCAGTTGAATGCCATTTGTCTGGGTCTAGTGGTGGAAGAGGAAGAGTGTCCATCTCTGACATCTCTTCCTGCATGTGGACAAGTGACACTAACTTACTTGTTTCATCCACACCCCCCCCCCCATGAGACATTTTTATACTACTGATAAGAGCTAAGAATGGAGGTTGGCCTCCAAAGGAAACCAACAGTGTATTTGATCTTTTCAGGGTCTTGATATTCCCATTCTTTCCACCACCACCTGCCTAATGAAATGCTTGTGAACATTCACCTGACACAGTTTCTGTTTTACTTGGGCCGACTGTGCTTCTTGGTGATCTCCTTCCGTGAGATTTACATCAGTAATTTTCAAAGGTATTTCTCAAGACACTCTGGGAAAAATGGACAGAATTTCTCTATGTACAAATACAGTTGGGAAATATTTCATGCCACATTTGCTTCTAAGGCAGGCTCAATGGGTATTAACAAATCACAGACTCTGTGTGTGTGTGTGTGTGTGAGAGAGAGAGAGAGAGAGAGAGAAAGAGAGAGAGAGAGAGCGAGAGAGCGAGAGAGCGAGAGCGAGAGAGCGAGAGAGAGAGAGAGAGAGAGAGAGAGAGAGAGAGAGAGAGAGAGAGAGAGAGAGAGAGAGAGAGAGAGAGAGAGAGAGAGAAAGAGAGAGAGAGAGAGAGAGAAGGAGAGGGAGAGGGAGAGGGAGAGAGACATGAGATGCTGGGCATCTCGCAGACCCGGCTTTCTGCAGAACATTTCATCCTGCACAAAATTGGCTTCTACTCTGTTCTAAGCCATTTGTTCTGCAAGTTTCTAGTGTGCATTTTCTATGGAAACCTAGAGATTTCAACATTTATTCTGTTTTCTTTCAATCTGATTTGTATTTTCTATTCAGTCTTGGCTGAACAGTCATTTTTTTTTTTTCTGGAGAATTCCACTCCTTTTCGTTTGGAACCCTTGGAGCTTCTCCTTGCCCCAGGAAACTCAGACTGTCTGGATGAGGTCAGCAAATAGCTAATGTGTGTACACAGGCAGAGATACAGGTCTTTGCACCTATGTCTCAAAGATGTTTCAGACCCCGTGTGTCTCTGAGTGTTCTTGTCTTGACCACAGTGATCCTAGTGTTGATGGATTTCTCCTCACTTCATTTCCCACTCCTGCAGCAGGTGGTTCCGGGATGGCAGAGGACCCCTCCTCAGAACTTAGTTCTCTATCTCTCAGCCGTTCGTCCTCAGTGGTCCCTCAACCCTTGCTCCAGGTGGCCTCTGCAGGATGCTCCATTCTCCGGTCTGTCTCTCATCTTCTTTGGGAAGAAAGGCCAAGCCAAGAGCTCAGCTTTAATTAGAGTTCCGAGCTTCTGGCTTTATACCATCCTTTCGTGTATGTTAAAATTAAAACTCCATGGTAGAAGTCTTGCCCGGGTGTCTGCCTCCTATTTATAGATCCATTTAGTTGCACATCCAGGCCGCAGTGGGAGGCAGTGGGGCTTGCTTTATCAAGGAAGTACTCGATTTTTGGGGGGATGGTTAGACATGTTGACTTTAAGCCACTCTGGGGATCAGAAAAACACAATATTCCCCAGTTGGCTAAATGTCAAAATGTAGGGCATATTCCTTTCTGAGCTGTGGAAACAGTTTCATCTAGTCAGGCCAATAAGTTCATGACCGAAAGGAGTTTATCAAAGGATTTGAGGCAGCAAAGTGGGTATGAGCTTGCGAACTGGGGTCAGAGAAAACAGGACCTTAATTCTGGCTCTGTGTGAACTTGGGCAAGCTAGTGCATCACTTCGGATCTGCTGGAAGGGTGTAAATCAATGTAGTGGTACTTACGCGGCAGACCGCTCAAAAGTGTACATGTATGAACAATGTTTCATATTGGGGTCTTGATGATAACATAACATAGCATGAAGCGTTTTAGGGTGGTCCAAGAAGCCTGCCATCTGTCTGAGACACAGACAAGGAAGAGAATTACCAACAGAAAAAGAAAAGGGAGAGATCATTTTATTGAACTTGCTTTAAAGCTATAAAACCATCCGACACTTAAAAAAGAAACGAATGCGCACTGCCATTCAGGAGAGGGGGGTTGTCGGAGCACAGTGCGTGGGAGATTGTTCAAAACCAGCATTGAGCTGGATGTGTTTAATCCAGGTTGGCGCTGGTGCGCTGCCTAGCAACCATGGCATTTGTCCCCATCACCCGGTGGGGAGCCACAAGGCAATTTAGCTCAGGGTGGAAGGAAATGGTTGTTTAATGCAGTAGCCGCTGTAAGGGAAACACGTGTTTCTACCAAGCCCTACAAACTCAATGAATCCACTACAGTGCTGGCCTATTGTGGTTGCAAATACCCAGTTAATGTTTCTCAAAGTGTGGTCCTCTGACCATACACATCTGAATGAACTGGGCGAAACTGTTCATAACAAGAGGGTTGTTAGGGTGACAAGGCCAGCTGTCTAGGGCAGCCCCATAGGTGAGCACTGTGGTTTGGGGGCCAGGGCTAGGCGTGGGTGGCCTGGCCCCAGCTGCTGGATCTGTCTATTCCTAGCTCGGTGCACGCTTCTTCATCATCCCAGACAGTTTGCTCATTCCAAAGTGATGACGAAGATGGTGAGGAAGCACGCTGTGTGGCACAGTCGGTAGTCAGTAAAGGTTACGTGCTGTTAGCTACTGGGGCCAGGGGGTTTGCCAGCATAACCTTGGGGTCATTTCTCAGCCTACCCCAGTGATCCTGAGACCCCGCCTTTCTATCCACCGTCCCGGGCTTGACTGTTCATGCCCCACGGTCATCCCATGACGATGGAAGTGGGTTTCTCGTCTTCCTATCTTCGAAGGCATAGGTTTTATTTTATATGCATCCTTCAAACCAACCACAACTCTGGGAGCTTTCATTGCTAGTGATAGGGACACGTTAGCAGGGAAGAAAATAGTTTCTTTCAGACTTCCTCTTTTCCTTTCTTCTTTTTTTCTACTTTAGATCCAAGCATTTAAGAAAAATATGAGGAACTTCATTCCTGTTGCTGAGGAGAGCTGCATGCTCTGCTTTGCAATTTGCAGCAGGTTTGGCTGGTACCTGGGGTTGAGGGTCAGAGGCCTTTGCTGGACTTTTCCTTGGAGCAGTGCTTGGGAGAACCAAGAAGCTGAGGGTGGAAGTGAGAAAAGGAGGAAGCGCTCCAGACTGCAAGTGGTGGGAAGAGAATTAAGGTAGAAACAAAGGGAAGGTGAGCTATTTCCCTCCAGGAGAAACAGCAAGAATAAAGCAGCTGTGTGGTCAACCTGTGCTCAGAGAACGAAAGGGATCAATCTGGATATCTGAGGTTTGTGAATGCAAAAACAGAACTAAAGACCTCTGGGAACTTTAGAATAGCCTGAGAAGTCTCCAGTGTTGTGAGATGCATTTCAGGCCTGGCAAAGTAGCTGATACTTTGCTCAGATCCAGAGATTAGGGTGCGGGGGGAATTGGGTCAGTCCTGGGTTTGGTATTTGAGCTGGTATTGACTGGCCCTACCTTAAAAGCATACTGGACAATAAAATGAGTAGGTGTGGAGAGGCACGAGCTCAAGTAGGTTGGCAACCAAATGCCAGGGCTGGAAAACCTGAGGCACTAGAGACCCACAGCAGAGAGCCAGGAATCCTTGTTCCTGTGAGAGCAATTCTGCACAATGCAAAGGAAATACCGCAAATCTACAAACACCTTATAAACCCTAAATGAGGGTAAAATGATCATGAAAAGACCCTAAAATCATAGAGCTATTTACAAACCCATAGAACTTACATTAAAAATGATGAAGAATGAACTACGTCAGATGAAGTTAATTGACTTCTATGATCTATAGCAACCTCAGCAAACTGGAATCATAAAACAATACGTATGGGATTCTGATTTCTCTATATGACATTTTCATTATCGGACTAAAATAATGTAATGGTAACAATCATAATAATGATACTAAAGAATCTGGAGTAGTCTCTTAGGTGACTCCCTAATGACTTAAGAGAATTGTTAGATTTCAACTTTTGGAGACTTATTTGGAAGGTAGACTTAGGGCTACTTCCAATTCTGGGGGCATTTTAAGATATATTCTATTTTTCTATGCTTTATTTGCAAAATATATTTTAATCACAAAATTTATTTGTAACACCACAAAATTATAGAATATGTATATTGAAAATAAATCTCTTCCTCCTATAACCTCAAACTTATGAGAAAATTAATATTATAAGTTTGATGTACCGCTAATTCTTCCAATCTTATGTAAATATATTTACACATTCACTTACAGATTTTATATCTTCAATAACATAATATATATTTTACAACTTATTTTTTTCTTAACATATGGATATCTATGTTATGACACTTAATTTATATACATTTTATGGGCTGTAAATCATTATAAAATACAGATGTATTAAAATATATTTAGTCTCATCTTTAAGACTAGATATTACACATTTTCTGGTGCAGCAATATTCATACTTGCAATTATATGTTTATGCCATAGTATTTATCTTTGTAATGTGCATTTGGCATACTTATATAAATGATATCTCAAAAGGTTATAGACAGCACATGACAATGTCTATTTCCTTATATTCCCATGTTCACTACATCATTCTCATCTTCAAATTTTTCTTCATTCAGATATTACACATCATTTTTGCTTTTAGTTGTATTTCTGTGTGTACAAGTGAGACTTAGCAAACTTGTATGTTGTGTAGCCAATTGCACTTCTTCTAACTTCCCGCTTATATCTTTGTTCATATATTCTTGGGCTGTTTATCCTTTTTCCTATTAATTTATAGGATTTTTGAATACATATACATGTGTGTTAGGGAGGCAAAAGATACAATGAGTTTCAGATAATTTCTTTGATCAAAATATTTTCTTTGGCTTTATGGTACCACGGAGCATATGAAATTTTAAAAACTTGATTTGTTTTTTGTCCATTTTTCCTAATGTTCCACTAGAAATGTTTTTAACATGTTAAAATATAGGTAAAATACACTATTTAGTAATTTTTAAAAATAGAGATTTTAAATTAACTTTATTTTCTAACAAAATGGGTAGCCAGATGCTATTTGTTGAGTTTTCTACACTTCTCCAGGGAATGTGAAGTACTATACTTTCCCTTTATTAAATAAACATGTATAGGGGGATCCCTGCTGGCCTAGGAGCTAAGTCTCAGCACTATCACCACTATGACCTTAGTTCAGTCCCCGGCCAGGGAGGACACCCATGTGGCATAGTAGACCTCTCCTGTTTTGCCTGCTGCTCCCTTTAGCAGTATATTTCAGTAGATCTGCCTGTTCTGTTCCCTCCTCTGTCTCTGGTGAATTCTCTCACCCCCTGCACCTATGGCCTACACTCCAGTTCTTCTATATAAAAAAAAGAACTAAATAACCATGTACACTTGAAAATGTTTCTAGATATTGTTTAATTTCACTGGTTCATCCTTTGTACTAGAAGATAGAAAGATATGGAGAGCTTCTCAATTAGTAAAGTTAGCATTTTTCTTATAGCAAAGGATAAAAGAAAGCATGAGCCAGTCACTGATGAGTGTAAATGCAAAAATGTAGAATATAATATTAGTAATTCTTTTGCAGAAGAATATTAAGGTAATAATACAACTTGAACAAGAAAGTTTATACCAGAAATAAAAGTGTGGATCCACAAGGCAGCAAACTATTAATTTGATTCCAGTGCGAAGCTGGGCAAAAAAGAAAGACCATTCCATCAACAGACTGAATATGTATTTCAAAACATAAGGTTGCCAGTTTTTATAAGCACATGAGAGACCAAGAAAGAACTTCCTAAAAGTTGATAAAGACCAAGAAAGATCCTTCATTGACATTTCCTTCATACCAGGAACTATCATGAAATACCAAATTTCATAAAGCATCAAAGATCTTCCCCCCAAATCAAGAATAAGATGAGGTTCCAACATTCACATTATTATTCAACATTGTTTCAGAAACATTAGATACAAAATGCTTATTAGAAAAGAAGAAAATTTTAATTGCTGGCAGATGATATAACTACACACTTAAAAGTCAAATAAGATCTATTAAGATAAGGGAGCTAAACTAGTTGCAGATAATTCAAAACTCAGTAACTTTTAAAAATATCATTTATGAAGAGCAAGAAAAGGAAATAGAGTATAAAATTCCACTTACATTTGCAACAAAACTATAAAAGACATGGACATAAATTTAACAAATTGGAGATCTTTACAAAGAAAGTACAATGTTTTAGTGAAGAAGACACAAGAACACCTGCTTAAATGCCCCAGTTAGGAACTTTAATATCATAAACATTCAAATCTTACCTCCTAAGTTAACATTTATTTATTGTAGGACTTTTGAAGACATTGATTCTGATTTTCTTGTGTAGAAAATGATTAGCCAACTTTTTAAAAAACAGTATACCCTAATAAATACCAACTTTCTCCAAAGTATGGTACTGAAGTCACACCTATTATTTTTATCAGTAAATATAGAAACAGTACACTCAGATATTCTTATGGTATCTGAATCTGTAATTTTTCCTTTTCTCCCTCCTTAGAAAATATTGTAATTTAAAGTGAGCTTTGAAAAACAAGTATGAAATAATGGAATTGAAAAAATAAACAGGTAAATTTATGGCAGAAGTTACTTTGGATTGAATAGTACAATATAAAATATGTAAGATTAATCAGATTAGTATAATACGCACACTAATAAGTAGTTTATATTCATACAAATATACTTAAGAGATGAGAAAGGGCTGTGCTGCTGTATGTAACTTTAAATAAATCTCAGCAGGATACACCACTTTTTCAAGATTAATGATTGCATTAAGATTCTCCTCCCTTCAGTTTGACCTCTATGGGACTAAATTTTATCATTGCATCTTCTGTAAAGGAAGGATTGGCTTCCTTTACTTATTCAATAAACATCTGCTAACTAGCTCATACAAGTCACCCCAATTCTTGCCCTAGATAAAGCAGCTTGGAGGGTCATTAAAAAAAAGGAGCAGTTTTATAAGCTTCTCATAGACTAAGTGTACAGAGACTATACCAACATATTTTTATCAGTCCTTTAAAATTATCTACAGGGTTTTACCATTAACTATTTTGGGACGAAATATGCCTCTTAAATAATAAACTCCCTTATTTAAAATTCTCACAGTGCATGGCCTTACCTACAACTCATCTAGATAAGTAAAATGAAATCTTTCTGTTAAGATACTGAAATATTTCTCAATGTATAGATTTTAAGTTGGGTAAAAACAAAAGAAAAATATGCAAAACTTAAGTAGTCACCAGGCAATGAAAAGTAACAGGGAAATGGAGGTTATCTACAGGTGATGCGGGTTGAAAGATATCACCTTATAGCATTTGGAATTCTCTACTGAAAAGGAGAGGAAGACAGTAAGAATAGTGAGTTGTATTCAGAATGACCTGGGAGAAACCAAAGCTATGAAATACAGGATTGAAAGCATCATATTTACCTCTTTCACCAGTAAGTTTTCTGCTTTGCTCTCTGCGTCTTCTGGAACGGTGGAGTACAGAGTTCGGATATCCCAAGAGACTGTGGCTGTCTGGAAGGAACAACGAAGGGAAATCAAGACCTTGAACATAAAAGCCCTGAGCAGGCCACTATCCCCAAAACACAATAGGAAAGTGTTTTAGATCTTAGCATTGAAGGATTAAAAAAGACAGAGATGGGAGGAATGGATAAAAAAGATGTGGTATGCCCACACAGTGGCATACTATTTAGCTATGAAAAGGGAAATCTTGCCATTTGTGACAACATGGATGGAACTGCAGAGGATTATGTTAAGTGAACAAAGTCAGAAGGAGAAAGGCAAATACCTGATGGATTCATTCATATGTGGAAGATAAAAGAACAAAACAGGGCCTCCCTGGTTGCCTAGGGGTTAAGTCTCAGCACTATCACCTCCCTCTATGACCTGAGTTCGATTCCCTGGCCAGGGAGCTGACCCACATGGCACAGCAGACCTCTCCTGTATCCCCAGTGCTCCCTTCAGCAGTGGATTTCAGGAGATCCGCTTGTTCTGCTCCCCACTCTGTCTCTAGCAAATCCTCTCACCCCCTGCACCTCTGGCCTATGCCCAAGTTCTTGTATGCAAAAAAAAAAAAAAAAGCAAAACGAAGGAACAGACTAAACTAAACAAAAACAAACCCTAGAAGGCAGAACCGATATGTGGAGAACCAAGTGGGAAGGGGCCCAGTAAACTGTGGTGGAGACTAGGGGTGCTTGGGTGGTGAACCTGTTGTGGTAACATACATCGAAAGAGGTGTGAACCTGTACCCCTAAACTGTATACAGTGTTATAAGCCAATGTTACTTCAATAAAGAGAAAAGTAACAATTTTTTTTTTAATACAGAAAAACTTCTGTGCTTCTTAGCCATTTCATGTCTAGGAGAACAGAGTCAACGCTTCCTTCGATTACCACTGCTAGCATTATTACAATCAGTGTTTCATCAGTGAGTATCATAATTTTTGTTTAAGATTTATTTATTTATGAATCAAGCTGGGGTGTAGGCCAGAGGTGTGGGGAGGTGAGAGGATTCACCAGAGACAGAGTGGGGAGCAGAACAGGAAGATTTGCTGAAGTACACTGCTGAGGGGAGCAGCGGGCGAGGCAGGAGAGGTCTGCTGCGCCATGTGGGAATCTCCCTGGCTGGGTATTGAACTCATGCTGCAGTGGCTCTGGATAGCGTCATAGTGCTGTGCTTAACCTGCTGCGCCACCAGGGAGGCCCGAGCATCATAATTTGAAACCCTTTCTTTCCTTCTGAAAACAAAATTTAGAGCATCTGTATGCTCTGACCAGTTTATTTCAATTGCTTTATTTTTCGTAGCTTTTTTTAATGCTAAAATAAATTTGAAATGGGGGGAAAGTTACAAAATTATCATTATTTAATCTTATGCAATAATATCTTGAATATCCCCAGGGCAAACTCAGTCACTTTTAGAAGTTATATGTCTGGGTCTCTGTGTGCGTGTGTGTCTGAGTCTGTGTGTGTGTGTGTCTAGGACTGTGTGTGCGTGTGTGTGTGTACGTGTCTGAGTCTGTGCATAGGTGTGTGTGTCTGAGTCTCTGTTTGCATGTGCATGTGTGTGTGCACACGTTTGTGTAGCCACAATTGGGGCTGGCAAGGGAAGAAAGGGCATTCAGTCAATCTGGCCCTTGAAAGAAAGTCAAGGGCTTTGGTATCTTTGTATCTTTCTTTTTGTTGAAATAAAATATTTCCAACCTCAATGCTTATCCAAAACCTCTAAGTGACTATTTAAACTGAAAGTATAAAGTACCTCTTACAATAAGCCAGTGAGACAGTATTTCGCAAGCCATTCCCACTTCCTGTACTGTCAGCTCCACCTACTTGCAGAGCTTGGGTGTCTCCAGAACAGCAGTTTTCCATCATTAGTCACCAGCTTTCCTTGTCTTGTGGGTACAGGGGTGCTGGGATGAAGAATCTGTCACCAACAGTTGGGATCTTTTATTTTGCACGTCTCTAACCCATAAATGATTCCTGAGGACTTCTTAAGTTCACTGGAACTGTTCTAGATGCAGGCATTTTTCTAGACTAATCATTGGAATAGACGAGAATGTCAAAACCCACCTTAGCTTTGGAGAAAATGGTAGAAAAGGGGCCTGAGACATTTTGACTTTTAGCTCACCGCTGCTATTGCAAACTGTGCCACCATGATTTTTCTGCCAATCCTAGACTTTCATTTTCTTCAAATCTCCCTTTTTCTCCACACTTGATGTAAGCTCCAACAGGGCAAGAAAACTTACCTGCTTTGTTTGCCGTTAAAATTTTGGTGCCTCGTTGGGTGCTTAAATATTTGTTGACTATGGTGAGTATGTATAAGTGAGTTCTGTGTGAGCATGTATGAGTGTGTGTGTGAGTCTGTGTGATCAAGTGTGGCTGGGTGTAATGTGTGAGTGTGTCTGAGTATGTCTGTGTGTGGTGAGTGTGTGTGGATGTGTGAATGTGCATGTGTGTGATTATGTATGAGGATGTGCTGTATGTGTAGGGGTGTGTATAGTGTGTGGTGTGTAGCATACATGCACATCTCTGCATGTGTGAGTGTGTGTGGGGTGTGTGAGCACACCTGTATGTACTTATTGGAAAACATGAGTTTTGACTCTGGGAAAGAGGAAGAATGTACTGAGACTCTAATCAGAACAGAGGATCAAAAGTAGTGCGATTACATTTGAGATACAGCACATGGTCAAAATAATCACTGCTCCTGCAACAAGGTACAGACTTAGTGCCCTTAGCAGGGCATCGCTCAGGCTGGACTGCAGTCCTGTGGTGAGAATCCGGAGGCACTGCCAGGACCTGGCTACGCATTGGAGTCATACGGAACTCACACACGGGGAGCTGAGCTGCCCAGGGGAAGTATGAAGGTGCCTGTTTAGGACTTATTATTACTTAGATTTTACATTTTCTATTCCTTTTGAATTTCCTCATCCAACTTCTTTTATGTTATTCACTCTTGATAAACAGTAAATTATTGAAGGTTTGGAGAAGATTAAAATCCACGCCTACATAGAGCTCTATGGGTCATTACTGGAATTCAGTGATCTGGGGATAGTTTATTTTCTGCTCAGACAGATAATTGTAGATACACGGTGTCACTTGGTTAGTTTTTAGGGAACATTACATACTGTCACTGACTGGGAAGGTGAGGGCTTTTTCTTGAATTCAAAAAATTCATGACTTCAGTCATTATTTTACAACAAAAATTTTAATTAAAAAAGCCAAAGATTCCTCTTTTTCATTATCCACTGTAGTCTCCTAATGATTTCCTGCCCTTAAAAAAATAGCAGCTACTCTAGAATATGCTGAGAGTGAGGGAGAGTAGAGCAGCGTGGTTCAAATTGGAGCTTCCTGCTTCCTTAAGCCTGAATCTGCAGGTCCACTAAGATTACCCCTCTGGGGTGTGGTCCAAGAGGGTGAATGCTGAGCCAGTTTAAGAAGTTTTTCCTTTTTTTTAGTGGTGAGTTTCTGGAATGTGGGCTCAGGTTGCCAGTATGTTGTGAGAAGTCTACTTGATTTAGGATGTCATTTAAGAAAGACAGAGCCCCCAATATTTGAGGTAGCTTTCATGCACTACATATGAAACTGGAAATCCACTGAGGTTGGGCTTATAGTGACTGAGGGTGTACACCTCTCGTTAGGAAATGGTGCTCATTTCTTACTAAGACCGCTGGGTTTGAATTACCTCCATGAAATGGTACAATAAATCTAAGCCATCATTTTGTAACATCCACGGAATTATTGTACATCTAATACCATGCACAGAATCCACGAGAACAGAAATGCATGTGCACCGAGTTCCTGTAACATGCCACGATCTCAGTTCTATTCCTGTAAGGTTGAAGAAATTGCCAGAAAAAGCAGAAAATGAAGGATTGTGCTACTCCTACTCTAGGTTGACTTCTTAATGTGTTTCTGTTGAAGCAAAAATAAATTGAACAAATTAAAAGTATACAGAGTCATATTTGTCAAGAGTATTAACATGGTTACAAAGAATGTCTTTTCTGAGAATTAGGTGCTTTCAGACCACCACAAATTGCCTCGGCCACAACAGACTTCCTGTGCTTTTATGAACCTCCGCTCGGCAATTAGTGCAGCTCAACAGCGTGAAACGGCTGTGGGTCGGCGCTGGAGCACAGCCGAGCTCTTCTTTGGTTGGCCGTTTTATAAGTGGCTATTGTCCAGAGATTAAGGCACTTCGCAATAAAAACTGTCATTTTATTTAGAAAATGATGAATTCAGACCTGTGTTAATTTTAGGTCCTCATATTCAGAAGTCTTCAGCAGCCGACCTGCCTCTTGCTAACTCCTTCCACTGCAGTGGGAAGTGCTGGCAGCTTTGCCAATGCCACTGATGTGCTGAATACAATGACCACAGAAAACCTCATTCCAAGCACACCAGGGCCATCTCTCAATTGGCCAAAGGCTACTGTCAACGTAGAAAAAAGAGGCTGCTTTTCCTATCCTGGAGTTGAGAAAAGCTTCCTCAAAGTCTATTGTAGATTCAAGATGCTCTAAAAGGAGGACAAAAAGGTGGTGTTTATAGTAATCAATCAGCCCAAGCTTGAAAAGTCAACAAGTCACAACAGTGGCTATTAACCAACACTTGGCCACCAATTGGACCGAAGCACTTGTTTAAAAGCGAGTGGTTGTCACCTAAGTGTCCCAGCTGGTGATGCTGATGCTGTCTTTCATTCTAATACAGCAGTCTTCTAGTGGTTTGAAAAAGTTTTTTTTTTAAAATCACATTCAGAAGCATATAGTTGTGACTTTATTTTTGGCACTGTATAAGAATGTAACTTTGGTGCTTCCTTGAACCCTAAGGGGAAAGTCCTTCTTGTTTTGCTGAAGTTAAAACACATGGGAAATGCACAAATAGTGAAAAGGTGTGATCACCCCTCCGAGTCCAGCATGGGGACCTCAATATCCTGGCATTTCAGTATGTAAGTAGGGCATTTTAGACTTGGCTTGTGGGTTTTTACTCTGGAACCTAGAGAACCATTGAGAAAGACATTTTATTTTTTTGTGATAAAATTCTCCAGACTTAAAAATGTGCCTCCCCTCCTCAGAGGCGAGAAAGAGGAGGTTGTAAGAGCAAAATATTTTACATCTTGGAAAATATGAGCATTGATAGAACACAGTGGAAAGATATTTATGGCCACAGAACCTCCCCTTGGTAAGGACTGGCAAGCTGTGGTCCCAGCTCACTCACCAAGGAGGCACAGAGAAGTCTCCTCAGGCCGAGGCTGCAGACCAGCCCGTGATAAGCCCGGGTTCTGAGGGGAGCCATCCACCCTGCTAACCTGCCTTCTGCTGGCTAATCAGCTTCCCACTTGCAGGCTCAGCTCATTCTTGCACATTCTTGCCCATATTTCTCCCTTTCACAGAAAATCCTTTTCTTTCTTCTTTCCAAATCACAGGTTTAAAAGAGGTGCCAACACATTTTAAAAATCTTTTCTAATTCATCCAACATGATTTTTCTCTCTTCTTATTTGTAGCATCACTGTCTGTATCATACTATATCAGCCTATATATAGCTTAACTATAGAATATTTAAGACCCCAAAGCTATGCTGGTGATTAATTCAATCTTCAACATGCATGTTTTATAAGTGAGCCACATTAAATGGGCATTAGGAATAAAATACAGCAATAAATGAAATGTTGTGTCATGTTCTGATCGCCTCTTGGGTATATTGTATTTTTGGCTTTTAAAGAGTGAAACACTTGAATGCAGACATGAGTTGTATGATTCTATTGCACCCTCATTCTGACTACCTACAAAACCCTACCATATGCCTAGAACAATCACTAAAAAAAGCCACAACAACATTATTGATAGACTGAACATGCCACAGAACTCGCCCTTTAAAACTGTAGAATTCAGTGATTGGGAGAAAATTCATAGGATTGTGCAACCATTACCACTATTTAAATTTCAAACATTTCCATTATGACTCCGAGAACCCCATATCTACTAGCAGTTGCTCCCATTTCCCCACTCCCCAGCTCTTGCCAAAAACGAACCTGCCTTCTCTCTCAATGAATTTGCCTATGCTGGACATTTCATGCAAATGCATTCACACTCCATGTGACCTTTTATGACTTGCTTCTTTCACCAAGCATCATGTTTTTTAGTTTTATCTGAGGTGTGGGAAGGGTTGGTACATCACTCCTTTCTAGAGTTGAATAGTAATTGATTGTATGGATATACCAGCTGTTGCTTATTCATTCATTACTGGATGGACATTTCAGTTGTTTCTACTGTGGGGCTCTTATGCATAATGCTGCTATGGATAGTCATATAAGTGGACATATGGTCCTAAAGAACAGTTTCTAGATATTCTTTATGAATTGATGTAAGTACTCTAGAATCACTTCACTACCAACTTTCTAATAATAACCCTAAGTACGGGATTCAGGGAGTCAAAATTTCCTACAAGTTGGTCATCTTTTTCTAAGAAGCGTCTGGCCAAAATCATGCTATTTAAGACAGAAACTCTACAGTAAAAGTCAATCAAAAAGCAATAAAGAACATGGAAAAACGTATTTCATCTACTGTTCTATGTCAATCCCAATGCAGATTTAATGTGGTTTGTTTCCAGTCCTCAGTGACTCGATATCCTTGAACAAGAGACTTTCCAAATCTTAGCTTGTAAATGAGAAGAATATTATAGCTTAGAATAACCTAGTTTGACAAAGACTATTACTTAGCTTTAAATTGCACATCCAGTGTTCTTACATGAACAATGAACCATCAAAAGCCTGATTTTCAGGCTCAGAGTGAGGACTTAGAAAGAGGCTATGATTCCCCTACATATTAGGCTGTGTCTCAGTGAGAGAAGAAGAGAAAAAAAACCCGTGACCTTTTTGCTTTTCAGTTTAAAACATATGAAGGTCTTTCTGCTTCCTCTCATAAGATGACCTATGTGGTTGAAACAAGAAGCCCCCAAAGAGCAATTGCTTTTTATAGCTAAAAACCTACTATGAAAAGAGTAAGCCTTTTGCAGGTTAAGGGGCTGAAATAGCTAAATTTTCTTTCTTTTGGTTTTATCCTTTATCTGGGTAGGAGCTATTCCCCTTCAGGGACCAGGCAATCTGAACCTTAATGATTCACTAGAGAAAGGAATCACAGTCAACTCAGTCTTAACAGTAAGCCAATCAAACTTGCAGAGGACACGGGGAGCCCTAAGATACAAATTCTGGACTATGGCTACAAGGAAGAGACTTGGCAAAGTCACAGAACTCTCTGGACTGGCCTTTCAGTTGTCTCAGTTAAATTTTAGAGTTTGAAGATGGCACCTGTCAAGAGGAAACTCTGCTTCTTGTTGTTACTGGTGTCCTTGTCCAGCATGACCAGCGGGTAGACCACAAAGCATTGTGGACACCAGAGTAGCTCTACTGTTGGGAGGGGGCTGTGAACTATGGGGGGCTGTGGACTATGGGGAGCTGGGGGCTGTTCCCACAGCGTGTACCATACAACTTTGTCATTTAAGGCTTTGGACTGCCCAGAAATGATTCTACCTCAGGCTTTCTCTAGTTTTTGTTCAGCATGGAAACTCATTTCCCACTTTCTCACTCTTTGTTCTGCTATTTTGTATCAACCTCCACTTAGACTGAATCATTTGACATTATGATTCAGTATGTTCTTGAAACTCTTCTCTAGCTTTTATTTTCTCTTTTAATCTTTACCCATGTTACTAAGTCACAATTTGGTGACTAAGTTTTTAAGTTAGGGGTTTTATATTTAAAAAATTTTTAAAGCTTTATTTATTTATGCATATAAGCTGGGGTGTAGGCCAGAGGTATGGGGTGGTGAGAGGATTCACCAGAGACAGAGTGGGGAGCAGAATAGGCAGATCTACTGAAATACACTGCTGCGGGAGCAGAGGGTGAGGCGGAAGTGGTCTGCTGTGCCATGTGGGAATCTCCCTGACCGGGGATCGAACTCATGCTGCAGTGGCTCTGGATACCTTCATAGTGCTGCACTTAACCTACTGCGCCACCAGGGAGGCCTAAGTTAGGGGTTTTAAATTTCTACTACCACCAGGTTACAGAAGAAAGATGAAGAAAGCCAAAGCAGCCAATACAATTATTTTAGTGGCATGTGTTTGTGGAATGAATGGATAACTGCATCTGTAGTGAATCATTATGATGTGATGCAAAAGTTCAGAATTTTGCCTGGTCCCTGAAGCCAACCATCGGGAAAAATAACTTCTATCTGGATAAAGGATAAAGCCAAGATAAAGAAGATGCATGAACTTCAGTCCCTTAACCTGGAAAAAGGCTGTTTGAATTTGGCTCAACAATTTTTTATTGACTGCCCGTGAACCAGACATTGTGTTCAGTTCTTGAAGTACAGATATGAAATGTCTTTTCCCTTTCCTAATAACAGAAAGCAGGTAAAAAAGTACATTAAATACTTATTAGGAGGAAATGAGCCTTTGTTGATAGCAGCTATGTACCAGGCACCGTACCAGATGTATCGAGCCTCTGGAGAAAGGGATCGTGAGCAAAGTGTTGTATTTTTAAGGTGATGTGTCCAGTCGAATTAGAGAAAAGTATCACATTAATGATCATTTTCCTCATCAGTGAGCAAAGTCAGTTGCTTCATTCTCAAATTTCGTGTCAGAACACCTTTGGGATTCCTAGAGGGACTCAAATAATGACAGTCATCTCCTAAAGTAATAACCTAAGTTTCTGAAGGAGAATTCACAAAATAAAGATTCACTTTCACACTGTGGATCAAAGGCCACGATCAAGCCAGTTCCCTTGTTCCACCAGGGGTTCACTCTCGTGGTGGCAAATAAGTGACACAGGAATGAAACCAAACCAGATATTTCTAGATCATGATGCATGTTATAAAGAGAAGTCAATGGGGAGGGAATGCAGGTGGGAAGTCAGGATGCTTTTCCGAGGAGGAGACACCAAGGTTAAATGGTTAAATTGCAGTAGAGCACACATAAAAGAAAAACACACATCTAGAGTTTTCTTTGAGATTTGTTTTCACAGACACAGCAGAGCCTGGAGGCTTATCAGCAAATTATCCACCCTGAGCAGTGCAGAGATGACTAACCTTGAGCTAAAGCCTAGGCCAGATGGAGCTGGGAGATACAAACCACAAGAGGGGCCACCCGGAGCCCAGGGACCCACCCTCAGAAATTCAAACCTCCAGTTACCTGAAGAAAAGCCTCTTCAAATGTCTGAAGTGCCCTGTAAATAGCCAATGAACCACAGACCTGCCCACATTTCTTTGACACCAGTCCCTTCTGTTGCCAAAAAAACCTGAACTCCATTTTTCTCAATCCCAGTTTCCAAAACTATGTAGCCTCTTTCCTGTTAATTGGAGGAGCAGATTTGATTACCTCTTGCCTCTTTGCCAATGAATTTGCAATGAAGCTTTTTTCTCTTCTTAAAACCTGGTGTCCTGGTATATTGGCTTCTGTGCACATTGGGAAGGGAACTCACTGCTCTAGAACAGGTAGCACTTGAACTGAATGACGAATGGAAGGTAGAAGCAGCTATGTGGTGAGTGTACGTCCCCCATGGAGGGGGCGAATTTGGCAAGTACAGGGAACAGAAATAATGCTTAGTGGCTCCATAATGAGGAGAGGAAACAGCAGAGAAGGGCTCAGATATCATCAAGCGCTAGAAGCCAAGGACGATGGTGAGGAGTAGACTTTGAGTCTCAAAGCAATGGGATATTAATGGAAATGTTTAACTAGAAGACTGATATCATCTGGTTTATATTCTAGAAGCTTCCTTGGAATGAATCACAGCAAAATAGGAAACAGGGAGACTGGTTAAAGATAATTTCTGGGGATCTGGGCAAAAAAGGTATGATACTAGTTTGGGCCCCCAGCGTGATAGATACAGTGTGGGAACACGGCTTTGGTAAAAATAATCTCCTCCAAGAGGTATCAAGTACTAGAAGAGTTTCTGCTTCTTGAAATTTCTTGACCATAAGCACTTTACTTTTCATCCATATTAGGGCACACACTCCTAAGACAGGGTTTCTGCTTTTCTTGTCAGTCTCACTCATTTGGGAAGTGTGGCTCTATATTTGGCCTGGCGGGTGCTGAATAAATATTGATTAAACAAACCAAGTAATGAATCATATCTTTGCAAGTGTGGGTGGTTGCTAACGTGGAACACAGAAGTGAGCTGACTTCTCCAATCCTTAGGGCGCAACTGGGTGAGGGACATTTGGAGGGTGGGAGGGGAGTCTGGAGGTGCTTGTTTTCCTTCTAGCCTATGATGCATGAGTTGGAGGGGTCATCCCCATTGAGTGAGTGGAGTCTGTCCATGCACACCCAGAGAATCTGCCTCTAGTGCTTAAGGATAAACCTAGGAAATGACACTCTTGCCAGGGGGACAGGAGGCTTGCTGTTAGTGACCAACACCCTTAAAGTATGGCCAATGTGGATGGAGTAGATCATGGCAGAAGGCATTCAAAGAAGGGTCTTCACTGCTCACAGAGAGAGAAGGAACCCCACTTCCCACAAAGTAAAGAATGCAGCTGTGCTATACATATGTAGCAGGGATCAGTTCCACAAGCTTTTCCTGTAAAGAGTCAGGTAGCAAATCTTTTGGGATCCTCTATCGCTGCTGAAATCATGTGACTCTTTCTGTTCTGCAGTTGTACCATGAACATGTAATTGACAATAGGTGAATAAATGGGTGCCATTGTGTTCAAATAAAAGTTTACTGAAGGCTACCAAAATCTGAATTTCACATGACTCTCATGGGTTCCTAAATATTTTTCTTTTTCTTCAACTATTTAATCAATTCTATGAAGAAAACAAAACAGGACAGTGCGAAAAAAAATTGACGCAGCAGACAAACTACCCATCGGCCAGTTTGTCAAACTTGACCCAGCAGAGCAGAAAAGGGGGAAAAAATCCATGTGAGTTTTGTTAAAAAAATGGCAACTTTAGGCAGTAATTACATTCAACAGTATCCTTTTGTTTGTCAAGTGCTTAACACAAATTAAAATTTAGCTGTCTGTGTGATAAGACACTGTCTGAGAACAGGGAGGAGGTGGTATCAAACAGCTCTTGAGTATCTGCTAACGAAGAGCTCTTCTCCCAGCTGGTCCCCCAGCTTGCTCCATCCCCAGTTCCATGTTCTCCATGCAGAGTCCAGATGAAATTTTACTAAAATGCACTAAAGTATTCGCTCCCCTTCCTGAAACACTCGAGTGACCTGCCACTTGCATTAAATGAGATGCAAACATCTTGTCTTTCTTTGCCTGACCTGCTCTCTGACCACTCATATGACTCTCTAACCTCAGTGCTCTCCAGGGCCTGCTAGCAGCTTTCTTCCCCAGGTCTTAGCTGGCTAAGAATTCAGACGTCAGCTCAAATCTCATTTTACCATAGGTGCTAACCTTGATCATCAGTCTAACTTAGTTCTCATTTAGTCAGTTTCTAACACAGAGTCCTGCTTTCTTTTCTTCATAGAACTGATCTTCTTTTGAATTATTTTATCCATTCATTTGATTACTTATTCATTTAATTTGGCCTGATTCCTTTAGCTAAAAGGTAAGTTCTATTAAAACAAGGTAATTTCTGTCTACACCCTGCTGTTTCTCCATTCTAATATCAAAGACCACCATTGGTATTATAGGCATGATGTATTTGTTGAATGAATAAGAAAGCTTAAATCTGAGGGGTGATAAATGGTGTGTTTAGAATTGGGTTAATGTGTTATCCCAGTTGAGAATGAGGGTGACTGTGCATGGGGGTAGAGCAAACTGCCACGCCTTGAGTCTTGAGAAATGGGCCAGGATCAGATCTTGGAGAGGCACTGAGACAAAGCTAAGGGAGGGCCTTTCATTGTGAAGTCCATGGTTGGGGGGGCTGGGCACAGAAAGGCTTGGGACCAGCACAGGGAAAAAGAGTTCAGTGGAGTTAATGGAATGTTCATGCCTGGACAATAACCAAGTGTGTTTATTCCATTAAGGATCGTAGAGCCATCACCTGGGAAGATGCCAAACAACCAATTCAATTCAGCAAATGTGACAGCTACAAGGCCTCCATTCTCCTCTTGAGAAACTGGAGTAAATTTTCACATATTTCTGAACAACAGATCTAGAAGAAAAGGTGCTCAAAATTTCCAGGGTTTTATTTGTTTATGTGTACGTGTGTGCATGCATGTGTGTGTGTGTGTGTGTGTGTGTGTGTGTGTGTGTGTGTGTGCGTGTGCTGTTTGACAGCAAGAGACTGTTTATCAAGGTTCACCTTCGCCATGAAAGAAAATGAGGGCGTGGAATCAAAAAATGAAGTGTGGTTAAATTTTAAGGTTGCAGTTGAAGCTCCGGTAGCCTGGCCCAGCCGCAGAAGTGAGATTTCTGCATGAGATAAGTCTCTTGTAAATTGTGTCAGATGTTAAAGTGGGGGACATTTAACCATCTGAAAAACAATTTGGGAGAAATTTTGTCCTATCTACAATCTTTTTTTGTCTATCGTATTTCGAACAGGAAAGTACAAACTTCTAAGAAGGATGGTGAAAAAATTAACCCCTTACTAGTCAAATGTCAGTTCTTCCCCAAAGGTGAGAGGAAATGGATTGAGTGTTAGAGCATATGGCTCCGTGTCTCTTTCACAGGGTGTCCTTGAAGCTGCAGTTCATCTGCCTTAACATGTGGGCCTGCGATGTGTAAAATCTCCTTTCTTTTGGGAAGACAGAAGAAAGGTCACCATCTTGCTCACTGAGATTTCTGTTAACATAGTGAGATATCTACTAATAATTTTTAAATATTGAAGAGGACCATAAATCAAATAATTAGGTCACACGGATGCTTATCACCCATAATTTCACCGTGTTTGTCTCCAAAGCAAATTTCCTTTTCATTCATTCAGGCTGCACCTTTTAGGCACCCTACGTCCTACATGGGAGATACCTCATCACAAGTCCCTCATGAAGACATACTCGCCTAACTTTGCCCACAAACACCCACATTTCCTTCCTTAAGGACAACCAAGATGAATGATTAATTATTAATGGAATCATCATTAATGAAGATGATTTTTAAGAATTGCATCTTTTATGTCAGCGTTTCCTGCCTCTGCCATTCGCCGGTTTTAGTTGCAAGGAAACTTCCAGTCAAAAAATAGCCTGAGGAAGGAAATGTTCTGGAGGCCCAGTGAGGCAGGGGTTAGAGACGCAGTCTTTGGCAGGGATACAGGCACTCGAGGGACTCAGGAACACCCTGTGCTGCTCCTGACAACCTCTCAGCGTTGGCACCTCATCGGTGCTTTCTAGGGCGGCTGTGCACTTGCTGCGATGATCACAGAGCCTGGGCCGCCAGAAGAGGCGCCTTGGGAACCCCCAAGGGAAGACAACCACCCCGCTCAGGAGGACCACCCTGTGGCTTAAAAAGGGATCATGGGGCCTCCCCCGTGGCGCAGCGGGTTAAAGCGCTGCGCTGTGGAGCTGTCGGCAGCGGCAATGTGAGTTCGATGCCCGACTGGGGAGATTCCCACATGGCACAGCAGACCTCTCCTGCCTTGCCCGCTATTCCCCTCAGCAGTGTATTTCAGTCGATCTGCCTGTTCTGCTCCCCACTCTGTCTCTGGTCAACCCTCTCGCTGCCCCACACCTCTGGCCTGCACCTCAGCTTGCATGCATTAAAAAACAAAAAAAAAAAGGGATCACTTACTGAAAAGTCATCACTGGGGAAGAACAGTAGGTCTCGAAGGGGGCCATTCCCATAGGTCTTCTCAAGTTCCTCAACGACTGTTTCATAATCCAGAGGCTCAAGCAGCCTGGGTTTGTCCTGCTGGAGAAAAAGAAAATAAGACATTAGCTAGCAACATACACGTCCCAAGTCTTCTGAACAGCTGGGGGAGGTTCATTTGTTAGTGTCTCCAAGGTCTGGATGTGCTCACTGCTTCCCAAGGAGTCCAGACACTCCAGGCATTTAGGGCCAGATCACGTGACTGCTGTGTCCAGATCCTAAAAAACATGAGACAGTCCTGAACTTCCTGTTCCATCTTCCCAGCTGTTTGCACTGAGGCCTCGAAGCTCATAGTTGTCAGCCCTATCATATCCCTCAAGGGGCTTGTCTTCATTCATGTGAAGAAAGACCCGCTCCTTGTGGTGGCATCACGATGGTGACCAGCACTACTGATGAGCTGGAGACTTCCTCATGAGCCTCTGGGCCTATTTGTACGTGCTGGCAGCCTGCTGGCGGGAGGCATCACTGCGGCCTTGTCACCAGAGCAAAGACTGTCCGTGAATCTGATTCACTGCTTGGCTCTGAGTCTCTGCTGCCATGGAGAGGCTCTGGGAAGCCCTACAGAGCTGATCCGCACCACTGTTATGGATGCAGAGTGGAGAAAATGGAGAAGAGCCCTAAGAAATAGCCAGATAGGGCCTCCCTGGTGGCGCAATGGGTTAGTGCAGCACTGTGAAGCTGTTGGCAGCTGCAGTGCGAGTTCAATGCCCAGCTGGGGAGCTTCCCACATGGTGCAGCAGACCTCTCCTGCCTCGCCTGCTGCTCCCCTCAGCAGTGTGTTTTGGTCGATCTGCCTGTTCTGACCCCCACCCTGTCTCTGGTGAACCCTCTCACCGCCCCACACCTCTGGTCTGTACCCTATCTTGTATGCAAAAAAAAAAAAAAAAAAGAAATAGCCAGATAATCACACTGTGTTGAGCCCTGAAGCCAAGAGGAAAGGTAAGAGTCCCTCTCAGAAGCTGCTGAAATTGAGGATCAGTACCGGGGGAGGGGCGATGGCCTCAGGGTTGACTTAGTGTGTGTCCTCCAAATAGTTTAGAACCATGGGCCTCCCTGCGTGGCGCAAGGGGTTACGTCTCAGCACTATGAAGCTATCCGCAGCCCCTGCAGCATGAGTTCAATTCCAAGCCAGGGAGCTTCCCACATGGCGCAGCAGACCTCTCCTGCCCCGCCCACTGCTCCCCGCAGCAGTGTACTTCAGTAGACCCACCTGTTCTGCTTCCCGCTCTGTCTCTGGTGAATCCTCTAATCCCCATCCCCTGTACCTCTGGCCTACACCCCAGTTCTTGTATGCATAAGTAATCTTTTTTTTTTTTTAAAGAACTCATAAAATGGAAAGAATGAGGTCCAAACAAAGAAGAAAGATTTGAGAAAACAGAAGATCAAGGACGCAGTCTGAGTTCCCCGGCACACAGAGAGAGCATCTACACAATATGTGACCTTGGATGTTCCTTTGGATTATTTTTGGGCTCATGAAGTTGGAGTGGGCTCCATGAAATCTGGGTGCTGAAGAGATCTTGAACATGGAAAAGTATTCATTTTCTTTGTCACACCAATGGCATCAACAGTTTCCCACCAACCTCACTCCTACTTGCAAAGCACACACATTTCTGAGGCCGCCCCTGGAAGATCTCTGCTGGTAAAGCTCAATAAACCTTTGAGTAAACATTTGAATAATTGCTAATGGGCTCCTCAATGTAGCAGTCACTGTTGACTGTGATGATTTTCCAAATATAAGAGATAAAACAAACAAAATGTAATCCAGTGAGCCCATGATATGGATTTCCATGTACTTTCTGTATTAAGACAAAACAAAACAAAAACAAACACATATTACAAATGTTTAAGGAAACTGATGATGATGTAAGGTGAATATTGTCTCTGGAAGGGCCTCCAAGTAAGACAGCTAGACCTAGTCAATAAAAATACAAGGCTGTGGGGCCTCCCTGGTGGTGCAGCGGTTGAGCGCTGCGCTGTGGAGCTGTCGGCAGCAGTGATGCGAGTTCGACTCCCGGCCGGGGAGATTCCCACATGGTGCGGCAGACCTCTCCTGCCTCGCCCGCTGCTCCCCTCAACAGTGTATTTCTGATCTGCCTGTTCTGCTCCCCACTCTATCTCTGGTGAACCCTCTTGCCGCCCCATGCCTCTGGCCTGTACCCCAGCTTGTATGTATAAATAAATAAATCTTAATAAAAAAATACAAGGTTGTGCACTATTTGAGAGAAGACATTTAGTTGCCCAACATAATCAATGAGGCTGTGAAACATTCCCTCTTTTGAAGCAGAAGATACAAAGACTCTCTGGCATGATTTGGGGTAATTAAAAAAAAATTCCTTCCAAAATTCCTGTCTTTGATATGATTATTCTATTTAGACTTATTTTAAGTTCACCTTACCATTTTTCCAGATAAAGGTTAACTCCAAGGATCAAAACTGATAGTTCACAGAGCAAATGCAAGCTCCAGATGTTTGATTTGGCTCAAACATTAATTTTAATGTTAGTTGCCTCTGAATGTCTTTAAGTGCCATTATGTTATTTCACTCCAGTTCAGCTCAGACCTCAGAGTCCTTATTTACATCTCTCACACATTTCCCTCACCAACTACCCCACTGGCCTTCAAATCTGAAGTACTTGCCCTATTTTGGGATCTTCTTTTCATTCAATATTGTGTTTGTGCATGAAATGTTGCAAATAAAACAACTCTGTGTCCATTGCAACTCTGTTCAGGACAAGCAGGGTATGGAAATAACGGAAGAGTCCGAGGATGGAGAAATGGATGAAGAGTTTGTGGTATATATTCCCAATGGAATACTACTTAGCTCTATGAAAAATCTGAAATCTTGCATTTGCCATGACATGGATGGACATTGAGGGGATTATGCTAAGTGAAAGAAATCAGATGGAGAAACATAAAGCATGATTTCAGGGTGGGAGATAAAGAAACAATACAAGCAAACCAGCAAAACAAAATAACAAACCCTTACATTATCACAACAGAATGGTAGTTACCAAAGAGGAAATGGGTTGGGGGACAATCTTGTATGAGGGTTCAATTGTATGGTGAAAGGTAGAACTAGACTTTGGGTGGGGATTATAGTGTAGTATACACAGAGATGTTGAATTTTAATGCTGTACCCCTGAACCTATATAGTACTATAAATCAGTGTTACTTAAATTAAAAAAACAAATCAAAACTGGGCCTTCCTGGTGGCGCATGGATTAAAGTCTCAGTGCTATCAAGCTATCACCAGCCACAACGGCATGAGTTCGATCCCTGACCAGGGAGCTGACCCACATGGCGCAGCAGACCTCTCCTGTCTCACGCACTGCTCACCTCAGCAGTGTACTTCAGTAGATTCGCCTGTTCTGCTCCCCACTCTGTCTCTGGTAAATCCTCTGAGTCCCTCATATCCCACATCTCTGGCCTACACCCCAGTTCTTCTAGACATAAATAAGAAAAAACAAATCTTTTTTAAAAAACCTAAAATGTACTGTAAAACCTGTGGGCAGCTCTTATCTTTGCCATAGATTTGGTTGGTTAAGTCCCTTTCTCATACTCTTGCTACAGCTTAAGGATACAATGTTCTCATCTACCCAAGTCCAAGATGTGGTTACTAACACTTTTCCCTGAGCTCCTCCTTTCTTACTTCCTGTGAGCGTGTGGCTTTGTGTTTATTGCAATGAGACGCTTTGAAGGCAAAGGACACAAAGACGTTTTAACAGGCTAGCTATAACCTTGTTCTATCTTTTAAATTTTATCTCCCATTAGTGGACCTTTAATAAACTTGAGCATTAATAAACAAACTGGACAGAAGACCTTCAAGGAAGATATTTTACTCGACCCAGACACCACCATGATCAATCCCATTTAAATTAGTCCAATAGGAAAAATGGAGCTCACTGGTGACAGGTTATTAATAACCTGTAGAAAAACCAAACCTTAAACTCTCTTTGATAAGCCCAATAAAAGCATAGCCTGCAAATATCTGTTGAAAGCCACATTTTATTTATTCATTTCAGCCGATGACATATCTATTAATCAATGAATAGCATTTATTAAGTATTCTGTGCTTAAAATGTTGCACTGAGGTCCTTTAGACCTGAGGCTGAAAAACCTAGCAGATCTGCTTCCTACAATCATAAAGTCGGGATTTGCATATGTATTAGTAGACTTCTATCCTTCCAGCGAATCTGTTCCTCAGTGTGAAACCGTCAGGATATTCAATGTTTCATAGCTTTGAGTTTTTAAAATGATCGTAATGTTCTCTTCCCTACGACCTAGAGCCCGGGAGTTGGGGACGTTCGCACCAACGCCACGTGCACCTGTGATGGAGACACCTCAGCTATGGAAGCCGCAGTTCCCTCTAAGGTAAGGGGGCCACTGCCCCGCATCATGGTCAAAGACATGGACAAAAGGATGGGGGGGTCCATTAATTTCTCGCTATGCTCCTCGCAGAGACTGAGCGAGGCTGGGAACTGCGCAGCACTGATCTGCTGCTTCACGGAGCTTGTGTTACCCCTCGTGAATCTCACGTGCCTGTTCTTTCGGAAATGCACCAACTGAGAGGAAGCGTATGCCAAGACCGCTGAACGGAACTGGATTTTTATAGTGCGTTTTACTCTCACCCTCTCTCCAATGAGTAATGAATTTCATCAGCTATTCTGAAGTCACCCACTGTGCCTGCCATCACGTGGCAGCCTTGGTGCCCCACCAGTGGGTGAGAGGCCCCGTTCTCATGCGCTAGTAAGAGACCTATTTGGCTGACTCCCCAAATCCACAACTGTCTACTCACAGTGGAAGAATAAGGGCAAGGGCAAGACTAAGACTAAGAAGACTGGGCTCTGTCACAAAAGCAAAAGCTTTCTTCCCCTCCACTTGGTCCACAGCTTTTCATAGAAAGTGATCCTGCCACCTTAGTAATAACCAAAACTTCCAAGAGTCACTTAATTGTTTTGAAACAAACAGACCACCTTCTTTTAGCTAAAAGCTCTAATTGCAAGAACACAGTATTGCATCACAAAGATCTGAACTGTTTTCATAATGATAATTCAAAATCAAATGGGTGAGAAAATGACACTGTGATGCAAGCATTGAAAGTATATGACACTGAAAAATAAAGGATTGATCCGTCTAGACCTCTCTCCAGAAGTGCAAACTAAGAAATAACAGAGACAAACCAGCCTGGCTTTAGGTATGTCCAAAATAAAAAGGAGAGTGTAATTACAGGTTTTTTGTGTTGAGCTATAATAGCACAGAGTGTGACAGAATTATAACCTTTCACCTGGGATTTATTCAAGAACATCCTTGTAATATTTTCTTTGCAACAAGATAGAGAAAGCACATCTCTCTGAATCCAAGAAGGATGAGGAAGGCAGGTGTTGGAGGCAATACCTAGAGCTGCTGCTAAGAAAACAAAACTGGACTCTGTTTTGTTGAAAATCAGTGCAGTGGGGAGAGGTTCCATGCTGTAGTGGGCATGGCTAGGTACACTGAGGATGAAGTAGGGGTTGGAATAAGTCAGCGAGTAATTGTACAGTCCATTCCATGGGCACTCCTTTCAGTTCTTCTGGAAAGTTTGTTAACTCACGATGCTTTACATTTGATGGGCTTTTATGGGAAAAGTTAAAGGGACTGGGCTCTAAGATCAAGATGGCAAGCACTGCTACAGAAGGAGAAACAGAGGGAGAGCATTCCCTCGGGAGTAAAGATTAAGTTCATCTTGACAATGGCTGTAGAGTCACACATATTATGATACTAGATCTTGAATCCAGAACACTTAGGTCTCATATGATAATAAGGTCTGAGGATAAGAAACTAAAAATGGGAAACAATAAGTCATCAAGGATCAGGAATGATTAGGAAATTATAGTACATCCATTCTAAGAAATAAAATATGTCCATTAAAACTGAATTTTTCAGGAGTTTGTAAGAACAAGAAAATTGCTTTAGTATTATTGTTAAACAAAAATATTTTGGAGAATAAATGTTGCATACCAGAACATAACAGTTCAAGATTTTAAAAACTTAGAGAAAAAATGATTAGATATGGAACTCCAAATATCACCCATAACAACATGTGAATAAGATTATGATATTTAGGAATTGGCTAGTTTGACTATGCACGTTTTCCAAATTTTCTATAATGAACATGTATTGCTTTCATTGTGGGGAAAGAAAATATTTGGAATTTCAAAACTACCCTGCCTCCATGGAAACACTGGGGAGATGTCTGATTTTAAAATTGTTTAGCCTTTGAAAATCCACCAGAGGGAAACTAGAAAATCACAGTGGGAACTTCGCTTAGAAGTTCCACCCCTAATAGCTTCAAGTAATTAAAAAAAGATACATAAAACACCAGGGAAAGAAGATCAGGGAAAATAATTGCAGACCTTGTATATGGCTTCAGAATCCAGTGTCAAGAAAAATGAAAAACAAAACAAAACAAAAAACAATCAGTAAGGTATTAATAGAAGTCCTTTGAGTTCTGTAGAGAAACATAAAAATGTGTTAAGTTACTCCAGCACCTCTATCTACCTGTCCCTGTCACAAAAGATTAGAAGTAAGATTAACTAATTAGAAATTGAGGGTCTTTTACCAACCAGTTATAAAAACTGGACAAGTTATTTAAGTAAAAATTTAGCTACCATTCCATTGTCTTAAATGAATAAAAGGACAACTTCCTGCTTATGATAATGTTGGTATAATGATCAAAGAGATGAAGTATGTGAGGATGTTAAGTGACCCATCACATGTCAGACAAACATAGATTGTCTTGATTTGAAAATAATTGAAAAATCACCCACACTTTAACAAAAAAACATATCCAAACCAAATCAAACCAGCCAGTCAAAGTGACGACACTAAACTCTTCATTTAGTAGGAATTGTGCTATATGCTTTTATATTTATTATCTTCATTTCCTTAAAAGAAAACCCAGGAAATCTTAATAACTGATGCTTCTAGTGGAGGCAAACAGATAATGACATAAAGAAAGGCACTGCATTTTTTAAAAAGGGGGAGAAGCATCTTATTGGTGTAACTCCTGAACAAGTCAGGGTGCTCCATCCCCCATGGAAGAAGGGAAACAATCTACCTAATTACATATATCAGCAAATGAAAGTGATTTTGAAATTCCACGTTTTGTTTCCCTGAGTATCAGTGTTGGGAATATTTTCATGTATTTATACTTCCAGATCAAGAGAAACAAGTCCAATTTAGGATTAGTTTAGTATGTACTCATTAGCTTTGCAAATGTAAGTATCTAGAGAACCCAATGGAAGATACTTAGAATTTGTTTCCATAAGGTACCTGTAGGCCAGGCTTTTCAGCCCTGGGAGCCAATAGATTGTGAAGACCCAATCTGGGAAGGGGTTGATGGTGTGAGGAAGGGATAACCAGTCCTACAGCCAGTCCCCAGTATTTGGGGACCACATGGCTGTGCTCTAAATTCCAAGCATGATGGGGGAGTAAAGGTGTACTTAACACAGGGCTTCTCTTGTCCAAACGAACCTTTTGCTCATGGTTCTCCTTTTCAGAAAGCTGCTCTTTTCAAGAAATATTTATTCTGAAAAGAGTTTATCCCCTTCGCTAGAGAAATTTTATAGTCTTTCTGTGACAGCAGTGCCTCCCATCATGGTAGCTGGCACTTCCCTAATCATCCTCCACCCTCGCATTCTAACTCAGATATTCCTAACAGAATTAATCCTGTCTCTGAAAGCCTTCTTCATGTTACCAAAACTATTCATCATGGCTAATGACACAGAAAAACAAACAAATAAAAATTGATATTTACTGTAGGGCCAACACTATTAGGACATGACATGCCAATTATTTAAACATTCTTTTCACATCTTTGCATAACACACAGTGAGGATCCACAAGGTTTTTAGAGAGACCCTAAAAAGAAGTCCAATCTCGAGATCTCCAAAACAAATGAGAAATAACACAGCTGTGGACTAATCTCAGTGTTATCAAGATAATAGATTAAATTTCTTAGAGGAAATAAAAGATCTAAATGACATATAGATCCTTTCGAACTTAACTTCATCCAGGACCCTTTGGCCTCAATGCAATTGGCATTGAACCAACTTCCACACTACTTGCATTTAAAACAAATGAGAAAATTGGAGAGAGCCCATACAGCTGGATCCCTGGCTATAGCTGTCGGTCCCGGGTCGTGTGACAGATTAAACTCAGCCTTTCATCAAAGGGAGTTCCATTGGACAAGCTCTCTCATGTTTGGGCAGCAGAAAGCAAACTAGCTTTTCTTACCAAAAAGGAAATGATTCAGTAAAGAATAAGTTATCTGATGCTGACCCTTTAAACTTTTCTCCGTCTTCAACTACACAGCTTCAAGAGAATGGAATAACACTAGCAAAATCAGAGTTTACAGCTGGACAAGCTCAGATTAAGCTGAGTTTGGAAATGGTTCCCTTGGTAACCAAATACACATAGATCTCAGAAGAAATCAACCAGTAGTAACTTTTAAATGTCTTAGTCCATTTCAATGAAATAAGGCAGGTTAAATGTGGCAAACCACAAAGCCCTTTGCAGATAGAAAGGATGAGTAATCATGACATTCAACACAAACATAATAGTTAGAAAAACAAAATATTTTATATTGATAATCCATAACATCATTTTGAAGGCCAGGACACACTTTATGGGATCAGTGATGGAAGGTACACTTTCAGATCGAATTAAAATCTTTCCAGTCATATTTGGTCACCTCTCTCTCTTTGTCTCGCTCGCTCGCTCTCTCGCCCTCTCCTTCTCCCTCTCCCTCCGTCTCTCCCTCTCCTCTTCCTCCCTCTCTCTGTTAGGACATGCCTAAATTTACAGGATTTTGTATAACAAATGAAAATTGAACATTGAAAGTGCTTGCTTCTCTTTCCACTTGAAAAAATAGTAGAAAATATCTAAGAAGATCCAAATCAAATTAAATTACATGTCTCATTTAGTTTTCTAGAAACACTCGGAAGATAATAAATATCATTAAAAATACATCACCACAACCCAATTACAAGTCCGCCTGACACCAGGGAAATAATGCCTTAGAGCAAACGGCTGGGAATTTTAGATTAATTTATATAAAGTCTGCGATAAAAGCTGCTTCCAGCTTAACCTCTGATGTTATTTTAGTATCATACCAGTCACACAGATGAACTTTCACTAACAGGGCAAGAATGAGTGGTGTGTGTGTGTGTGTGTGTGTGTGTGTGTGTGAGAGAGAGAGAGAGAGAGAGAGAGAGAGAGAGAGAGAGAGAGAGAGAGAGAGAGAGAGAGAGAGAGACACGTGTCACACACACAAATATAAATAGTTCTGTCAACAAATCTATATTTTCAATAGAGAGCTCATTCTTTTATTTCTTGTTTTAACTTTGGCCACTTGAAACCGAAGATACATAGTGGGCACTTGCTGTGTTTTGGGCCTATCCAAAACCTGTCCTGTTTTTTTTTTGGTGGTAGCATCTTAATATCCTTTTGAGGACTGATGTATTCCCCTCCCCCATAAGAGGCAGTTGTTGTGTGTGTGCTTAAAAAGGTCTGCTTTTCTATGGTCAAGGGCATGTCACCCCAGTAAGGCCCTGCCCCCCAGAACTCTGAATCTTGAGTGAGAGAGGCCCAAATCCCAAGACTATCCACTAGTTCCAAAGGCCAAAGTGACCCCTGTTTCCTACTGCCCGGAGCTGCTGGGAGGCCATTTCTATCTTTCCCAGGCTGTCTGTCCATTCCATAACCTTCTGTAACCTTCTGTAGATGGGGGGTGTTTACTGAGTAGGTTTCTACTGCTCACGACCAAAGAAATCAAATATGATATCATACAAGGAGCAGCATCTGTAGTAAGAGTTTATTATTTTCTCAACTTTATTTGGATTTAAATGGTCTTTAAGCAGAACCTCTTTCCTGGTCAAAGACTCCTTGAAGTACAGGAATTTAATTTAGTAACCACATGTATTACTAATGAATTCTAGAAAAGTACACCAGCCATCATGCAACCCGGGGGCGGGGACTTAGGTACCTCCTTGGTTTTCCAAGATAATATATTAATCACAACCCTGATCTCTAATTTCCTGCCCTATTCAAATTATCCCTTTCCTTCAACACCAGAGCAACTGGGGATCAACAAATATATCTGTGTCAATATTTACTTTCCTTGCTTACCTTGTCGCATACCACAATTTTTCTCTCTTGAAGGTGTCTCACTGTTTTGGAAGTAATGCCAGAGCCCTAGAGTATATGCCAGCCAGACCTCTCTAAGCCACTGCTAGTCTCAGCTCACCTCCCTTCACACTGCCATTTTTATCTGAAGATCCCACTTACAAAGTTGTAGTAAACAAATTCACATATACATGCTTGTAGAAATAACATAGATACACCAAATAATTTAATAGTAACATTAGACACAGTCATTGTTATCATTTACCCCATAAATGCTAATAATAGTTATTATTTTTATATGGCTATTATCATGATCAAATAGCAAGGATGATGGTACGTATTCAAAAATTTCATTGACTATTCATGTCAAATCCAGAAGAGATCATCGTTACTTTATTTTACAAATGCAGAAACTTGGATATTGAGGGCAGGTTCAGCAAGTGAAATGAAGAACTGACATTTCAACCCAGATCAACATGAAGCCCAAGACCCACTCCACACCACACTACCCAATTCACTCCACTGCAAACCACTCCACTCCACTCCACTCCACTGAACTCTAATCCATTCTACTCCACTCCACCCTCATATACTCTACTCCACTCCACCCCATTCCACTCCACTCCACTCCACTGTCCACACCACCCCATTCTTCTCTACTCCACTAGACTCCATCCTACAAACCCCCTTCCACTTTATTCCACTCTACTGCATCCCACTCACTCCACTCCACTCCATTGTACACCATTCCACCCTACACCATGCCACTCCAGTTTACTTTTCTCAACTCCATCCATCTACACCATCAACAAAGATCATGGCCTTGCAGGAACAGAAAACAGAAAATATATTTTTTTTTCTTATTGGGAAGATTTGAAATACAGTTGCATCTGGAGTACTATTCCTGTTCCCTTTTCGAGTTTCTACCATGAAAGACATTAGGTAGCCAGCTGGCCAGTGTGAGGTTCACCAGACATCTCAGGGAAGGAAGAGAAAGGGGAAGAGGACATAAAGGGTAAAGAAGATGAAGGGCCTCCTTGGTGGTGCAACGGGTTAAGCACAGTGCTGTGGAGCTGCTGGCAGCTGTGGCTCGAGTTTGATGCCCAGTGGGGGAGATTCCCACATGACGGGGCAGACCTCTCCTGCCTCGCCCGATGCTCCCCTCAGCAATGTATTTCAGTCAATCTGCCTGTTCTGCTCTCCACTTTGTCTCTGGTGAACCCACTCACTGCCCTATACTGCACTCCAGCTTGTATGCAAAAATAAAATAAATCTTTAAAAAAAAATGTGGATAAAGAAAATTAAAAGAGGGGCCTCCCCGGTGGCGCAGCGGTTGAGCGCTGCGCTGTGGAGCTGTCGGCAGTGGCGACGCGAGTTCGACGCCCGGCCGGGGAGAATCCCACATGGTGGGGCAGACCTCTCCTGCCTCGCCCGCTGCTCCCCTCAGCAGTGTATTTCTGATCTGCCTGTTCTGCTCCCCACTCTGTCTCTGGTGAACCCTCTCGCCACCCCATGCCTCTGGCCTGTACCCCAGCTTGTATGTATAAATAAAAAAATAAATCTTTAAAAAAAAAAAAAAAAGAAAGAAAATTAAAAGATATGTCAAGGTACCAGATAGTAAATGCTAGATGTTTGTGTCAAGTACCATGATGGAAAATTGCCACCTGTTGAGGTCCTCTCTAAATTCAGAATATTTTGTATCACTGTCACCATCAGAGAAATAAAATGAGTTGTTAGAACCACGGTGTTATTTCCATCGGGTACTAGTATCTCTGCAAAGGGTCACCTCCCACCCGGGCATCTGTGAGGTGCATTGTGGTGCATCATGGTGGAGCTAAAGCTCCCTGATGTGGCAGTTCCCCCCACGTCACTTCTCTCTTGGTGTAACTCCTCTCTCTCTCTTACCCGTCTAGAGGAAGGTAAGCTCATTCTTCACTAAACTGCAGGTACAAGCATACCTCATTTTATTATGCTTTGCTTTATTACACTTTACAGATATAGGTGCTTTTTATAAGCTTCTCCAACAGCAAAAAGATCCTGACTTCCTGAAGGCACAGGTGATGGTTAGCATTTTTGAACAATGAAATATTTTTGAATGAAGGTGTCTATTGTTCTTTAGACATAATGCTTTTGCACACTTTATAAACTACAGTATACTGTAAATGGAGCTTGTATGTGCATGTGGAAACCCAAAAGTCACACTCCTTCTTGTGTGCAGCCACACTCAAGGTTCCAGGATCTGGGCTAGATCTTAAGGTCAGATCAATTTTCAGTCTACACTTCTTCATTTCTGTGGTCCAGATTGACTCTAATTACACCTGCTCCTTTGCTTTCTCCAGCTTGTCCATTGATCATTTTCGTCCCTGCTTCTGTTGTGTGTCTACCCTCGTCCAGCCTCCTCTCATCACTCCTAGAACTGAAACTCTGGTTCCCGGGATCCTGTCCCATGCTTGCTTTCAACGAAGCACAGAGGACCCAGGAGGGAGGCTGCTCACATTCACACAGAAGAGTAAGGGATAAAGAACGGACTTGAGGGCCTCCCTGGTGGCGCAGCGGTTGAGCGCTGCGCTATGGAGCTGTCGGCAGCGGCAACGCGAGTTCGACGCCCGGCCGGGGGGAGTCCCACATGGCGCGGCAGACCTCTCCTGCCTCACCCGCTGCTCCCCTCAGCAGTGTATTTCTGATCTGCCTGTTCTGCTACCCGCTCTATCTCTGGTGAGCCCTTTCGCTGCCCCACGCCTCTGGCCTGTACCCCAGCTTGTATGTATATAAAAAAAAAGAATCCTACCTGGTGCAGCAGACCTCTCCTGCCTCGCCTGCTGCTCCCCTCAGCAGTGTATTTCTGATCTGCCTGTTCTGCTCTGTCTCTGGTGAACCCTCTCGCTGCCCCACACCTCTGGTCTGTACCCCAGCTTGTATGTATAAATAAATAAATCTTAAAAAATAAAAAAGAACGGACTTGAAAGACCATAGATAGCACCATGCACTTCATAAAGGGAGGCACATGGGACACCTCTTAAAGGTCTCAGATTCACTTCTCTGTGTTTAGTTTTCATTTCCAATTTTCTATTAAAATGCTAACCGGCTATTAGGGCTGTTAGTACAGAGGAGAAAAAGACTGTGTGCAACTAAAATTTTCCAAATACTTAGAATTCCTGCCAATTAATGATCCCTAAATCAGTAACAAGTTAAAAATAACTCACATTTATTTAAATAAATTTTGCATGTTTTCTGACTGCAGAGATGGTTGACATAATAGTCCAGTTTAATCGTGCATTTAATCTTTCCAAATTAAGACATTTTAGAAAGGAAACGATCTTTTTATTGACTTCCTATGCATCAGAGATCATAATGGATGATTTAGGTAAAAAAATAAAAATAGAAGGTTGAAAAGAAAATCATCAACCACAGTACACCATATGAATCTTAAAAATTAAGGAAAGCAATTTGTACCTGATGGTCTAACAAGTAAATTTCATTTTTCCTGAACTTTTCTTCTCATGCACTTACATTCTCACATTGTATGCTTACCCAAGTGGATTAAAATATGTGAAGTTGGGCCTCCCTGGTGGCACAGCGGTTAAGCGCTTCTCTGTGGAGCTGTTGGCAGCGGTGATGCGAGTTCGACGCCCGGTTGAGGAGATTCCCACATGGCGTGGCAGACCTCTCCTGCCTCACCCGCTGCTCCCCTCAGCAGTGTATTTCTTATCTGCCTGTTCTGCTCCCCATTCTGTCTCTGGTGAAACTTATTGCCACCCAATGCCTCTGGCCTGTACCCCAGCTTAAATAAATAAACCTTAAAAAAAAAAAGAAAATATGTGAAGGTATTTTTAAAACAATATACTTGAAAACTGGATGAATGAAGGAAAATTCTAAAAAGATTAAAAACTCCAAGAGGGTAGAATTGCTTTAAACAGCATGTGAAGAAAACAGAAAAAACAAGAATATCAATTTGAATCATACAAGTATACAATTTGGATTGTAAACCTTCTAGGAAGCCACAGAGTTCTGGATCAACATTCTTGATTACTATGAAATTAAAACATTTTTAAGTTGACCCTGGAGTAAGAAATATGTTGACTTCAAAATTCACATGATCATTATAAAAACAGATAATCTGTGATAGTTACCTCCAGCAGTTATTACTTCTCCTTTTACTGTAACATATGCATATATACAAAAGTTCCCAGAATACTGCTGTTTTACTTCCTAAACTTACTCTAGGACTATTGCCATTTGTTGGGGATTTTGTCACTAAAATTGCTTCTTCATTATCACCTGTCAAGCCTGTATAAAGCTGAACTTTTGCAAAACTTAGATGAGAATGCTGGGCAAAGTCTACTCTGGCTTTCGGTGTGCTTTTGCTAAGCTGGGCTTAGGTGGGAGATGAGAAAACAAGGTCTAAGGCAAACTCCATCAACACTTAGAGCAATTTGTGTCCCCCCCCACCCCCGCCATCAGCACTCAATTTGCTACAATTCAGAACCGTGAGTACTGATGGTTCTGTCCCAGAAAAAAATCTCCCAGGCCAAAGGTGTCACCTCTAAGCCAGTAGCTTCAGTATCATGGTCACTAAAATAGTCTCACGACAGCTACGCCCTTCTTCCTTTGCCCTTGCAAATGGAGACATTTTTGTTGGTGTTATATTATGCTCCATAATGCTTGGAAATCATGGCTTTTTACAGTGTTAAGTCATGGTCAGAATGCACACGATCGAATCAGAATTCCAAAAAACAATCTTAAAAGAAAGGACAGGCGGAAGAGGAAATTGAGGCTCTGAGTCATTTATATCACTTGCTCAAGGTCGTAGAGATGGTAGGAGACAGCATTAGAAGGACCCTTAGAACGAATTACATGTGTCTTGGATTCTCCTTTTCCCCAAATGAAAACCACATCTCAGGGTATTACGTAGGATGGACTGAAGAGCCGGCCTGTGAAAGCAGATATGCCTATCTTACAAAGACCAACAGGCAGGAACAGTAGTTGGAAAGTCCCCAGTGCCTTTCAAAGAAGAAAGCTAATCACTGTATGAATGATCTTAATTAAATGTGAATGCATAGCTACTGAATGCTGTGGGGAAACACTAAGTTCTGACTGGCTGCTTTTGCCATAGTTCTCAGTAGCAATACCTTCAAATTCAATTAAGATAATTCATGCAGTGATTAGCTTCATTCTATGGGGAGACACCAGGGACTGTCCTGTTGCCAAGCTGTGTATGTGGTCTGTCTAAGACAGGCATGTTCCCTTCTGCTGGTGTTGTCTATTTAGTGGTTACTGTAAATTTGAATGACATAACTTTCGGTAGTTCTTGATTCCACGGAGAGAAAAGCAGCAAGGAAATTATGTTCCTGGGTTCGGTCTAAAGGTTAAAATAAGCTCAAGCCAAACAAGTGTTTCAAGCAGTTAGGCTCCTGATGAGCCAAAGACCAATGAGACTCGTATGGGGCCAGAAGGAAGATACAACTGGGTCCTTGATCCTAATGAGGAAAAAGAGGTTACTTTCAGGACTCTGTATGACCCAGTCATGAAGCCCTGGGGAAAGACCCCAGTGCGCCCCTTGGGGACAGGGGGAGGGCCCCATCCCATCTCTTGGTGTGTCCCCAGGGGACATGTACTACTGAGATGTTGAGACAGCCACGGACCAAACAACATCATCAGCCAGGTCTCTAGCAAATTCTGCTCACATAAATTTCCACCAAATGGAGAGTAACTTTAAAGAGAACCATGATTACTTGGGATATAGTATTGTTGGGTTTGGGGTTGAATGTGGCCTATCAAGGGCTGAGTGGCTATTATTTTGATTATTCATATTCGTCAAAGGATTACTCATACATAATCATTATATTATGAGGTATATATTTTCAGTTGCATATGATGTATGTATGTATACACACACACACACACACACACACACACACACACATGAATTTTTGAAAAGCCACTCTGTTGCTTGGCTGAAGATATTCCTATGAACAAAAGATTCATTATCCCCAGAGCAATGGTTCTTAACCGGGCGATTACTGACTGTCCCAGCAGACATTTGACAATATTTAGAGACTTTTTTTTTTTTTTGTCACAACTGGGGAGAGTTTGCCACGAACATCTCTACTGGATAGAAGATAAGGATGTTGTCAACATCATACAATACACAAGACAGCTGGCCTAATAAGGACCCCAGTGAGAATAGCATTAAGGACGAGAAGCCCTAGCCTGAAGCAAGCAAGCAAAACTAAGTCACCCTGTAAAAGGAAAATTCCTGTAACAAGAGCTACTCAACATTCACTGCAGTCTCTTCTCACACGAGGTGGCCACCCTGTTACATGCAAACCAAAACTCTGATGGTGAACCATCGGTAGTTGTCACACAGAGCAATCTAGAATTCTGTAATAAGATGATTCCAGGGTTGTCATTTTGTTTGCAAGCAATAATAAGACAGAAACATTTTTAACAGTAAAGAAAACCAAATCTTTCCATCATAAACCATCATCAATTTTCTCTCTCTTCCTTAACTCGTTTAGTTGAATACTTGTTTGCACTGTTGTTGATTGACTGAACTATTCTTTCTAAGAATTTTAAAACAAGTAATGAACGACACATGATAAAAATAGAGCAGTAAAGTTCCTTAAAAACACAAGCATATGCACATCACCAAGTGGGGTTTCAGTTGAGATAAATGTAAGCTTTTCTATAAAAAAGAGAGTGCCTATTCCAGTCATAGTCCAACTAATTAAATCCTGTCTCAAACTACTTCAAGGTAGTGATGCAAGTAATTCCCGTATTCCAAATGTTCTAATAATGGTTTAGCTACTTAAATCTCCTATTATATGTTCTAAAATAACAATGAAAGTAGTTGAAAAATAATATAGAGGATAAGTAATATAGAGGATATTCATGAGCCAAGTAGAATGTTCTGTTCTACGTAGGACTTTGTCCACAGTATGTGTTAGAATTTCACTCCAGAGCTAGTCTTTTTCTTTTTTCACATTTGTTGATTTTTAGTTGTAATTTCTTTTTCAATACAATTTACAACTTCATCCCCATTTGCAGTCTGATTATACAAGTGCTAAGTGGCAGAAAGATCTAGAAAAAAATACATCAGGAAAAAAAAGAGGCAAAGCTGTGAAACTAAGCTGCTAGTCTTTTTGAGAAAAAGCATTGAAGAAAAGAAGGAAACTACACATTAAATTCGAATACCTACAGAACTAAATCTGTGGATTTCTCCTTGATTTACTCTCCTCACTGTTCGTCTCTTCTTCCGAAATTCACTGGACTCTCGTTTGAAGACTTTTCCTCGGAAGCTCATCGTATCACTCTCATTTAAGTTGCAAAAATATTTTAAAATATCAATTTCATTAAACCTCTTCCTTCTAAGCTTCAGGCTGAGCAAATCTTTCTTCTCTGGTAAAAAGGGAAATGCTCACGCTACAGTAACATAACTCAACAGAAAGGAAAAGAAAACCCACAAATTACAGGAAGTGTCCCGTAACTACCTATCTCCAGCTGCTTGATATACTTCAGTGAATGTCTTTTTACAAAAAGCTGCTTTCAAGCAGTACAAAAACACAAAATAACTTCGGACATTTTAAAGAATTGCTCATGGCTACATCAGACCACCGGGTATAAAATCACCTATGGAACCCAAGGAAG
This sequence comes from Scalopus aquaticus, assembly GCA_004024925.1. NCBI lineage: Eukaryota > Metazoa > Chordata > Mammalia > Eulipotyphla > Talpidae > Scalopus > Scalopus aquaticus. Next base: position 75,892 of record PVIJ01000870.1, read on the forward strand.
ATTAACCCAGAGAATTATTTTATTGGACGACTCCATATCTATCACTGAAACATCCACCCCAATTTTATCATTTGGGCTCCTCCCCAACGGAAACTGTCATTATACATCTGCAACCTGAGGACTCAGCTGAAGCTGTCTCTCGTGTAAGTGTAGATTAAGCTGATGGGCTTCTGGAAGGGGTACCTGAGATGATCACCAGTGCACAAGGGAGGAAGATTGAAATTCTACTTCTACTGGTTTCTAAATAAATAAATGGTGCTTTTCTAATACATAACATTGACGTGGACACTGATTTTCCATGTCGAAGAGTACCAAGAGGCAGAGTTCATCCCCTCATCTTTAGATCCTTACTTACACTCTCTGGGTTATTCAAAAGCACAAATCTCCCTCCCAACTCACTGAGATGTTCCTTCCTCTTAATTTTCTCTGCAACGCTCCACTAGCAGGTGACACTTCTAGTTTACTTTTACTTATGTTTTGTCTTCTTTCACTTTTCTCTCTGCTCCACATGGTGGGTATTTTCATTCACTGTCTCTTCTGGCCTCCTGAAGGTTCTCAATATGTTCTAGTGAAGTAACGGAAGAATAGACAGGGCGCTTGCACCTTTTGTGCTTAACAATGACCCTTGTTTATATGTATATTGTGTTTTGAAATATTAGCTATTGATAGGACATAATTGATAAGACTTACATAATTGATAAATAAATGTGAAATGTGGGCACATAGTCAATCCTTTTCCTCCCAGATATATGTGATAGATATTTAGTTGCCTTGAAATTAGGAAATGATTACTTAGATTAAACATGAGAGAGATTGGTTCTGAAGATGATGGCCATAGAGGCAACACCCAAGTGCCTTGAGATTGGCTTCCTCCACCCACGGGACGGGGTCTTCCCAAGAGCGGTCCCGCCAGCTGCCACAGGTGCTGAAGGAACCGTGGCTGGTCCATGGAGCGCTACGCAGACTATAAAGATGGCTTAAGGAATGCGTCCAAGAGGGCTGTCTCCATGACTACCAAGACGGAAGAAATTCCTACCAACTGTCCTGGAGGTGAGTCCCGAGGAAGGGTTGCTATGAAGGGGCCCCATGCTCGCTCCTGCATCAGGTCAGGGAGGGTCAGCTCTACAGGCTTCTGTGAGGAGAGCTTGGTGCCAAGCATAGTGCTGAGCGTCGTGGATACAGACAGGGGACAGCGTCAGAAAAGCGATGTAACATGACGGGTTCTCAACATTCTGGGAGCTTGGAACGTTCAGAGAAGCAAGGCTGCGAACTAGCTCAGGATGTCTTTTACATCCTCGCTGGAAGCAGGACTTAGGCTGCAGATGGAAAGGGGGGCGTGACAAGAGGAAAGGATGGGGAGTTAACACCGCGTGGGTTTTGTGGAGGTTCTGTTCCAGAGCTTTATCTTCTCTTTCGCAACACATTTTTGGGTATAGGCCTGCCTGGATGCCAAGTGTAACATAGACCTACAAGCCGGAAGTGAATGGTCACAGATATCCCTGTGGCTCTTTTCTAAGCTACTTCAGGCCTTTACTTAAACGTCTCTTCCTCAGAAAGTCTCCTGTGACCATCAGCTTAAAACTGTGGCCCTCTCTCTTAAGTGTTCTTCATTCCCACCCTGTCTTCCTTCCTTTCTTCTTTCTTCCTTCTATCCTTCCTCCCTCATTCCTCTCTCCCTCCCTTCTCTCTCTCCCTCTGTACCAGTTTGTTTCAATGACCATAAAGAAAATGGAATGAGACATTTTCACACCATCCTGAAAAGCCACTTCAGCAAACACACTTCCCATTCTGCACTGAAGATGGCGGTCCTGATGATGAGCTCTCACTGAACCAGTCAGCCCCAGCAACAGTGGCTTAAATAGATGCCATCTACTTACCTAATAAGTGTCCCCTTTATCACTGACACAGGCCATTCCCCCAATGCTAATGAGATCTAGCTGAAGCACACACACACTCCCACATTTGAGCCACTCACATCCCTCTACCTATAACGCAGAGATCTGCGTGAGTCAGGCCAAAAGAACTACTGATCGCTCCTTGTTCAAGTATGGAGGTTGAGGAAGCGTCTTTTGAAAACTGTGAGCAAAATAGCAGGGGGTTATCAAAATAAGCCCTGGGAGGGAAAACTATCATTCTGTAACTGGTTTACGTAGAAGGCCAGGATTCCACAGAGCAGAAGTCCTCCATGCACTGTTACTGGATATTTACAAACCCCACTGTCTGTCTTTAGTTCTAAACAGATTTTTTTTTTCTCTAAGTCATTCATTGGCATCCATTCGATGAGCAGGTACATGTGATATATACAGAATTTTCTCATCTTATATGATAAGAGTCTATTCTGAGTCACCTTGTTCCCTGGGATAAGATTGTGCTCCTATTTGAAAAGCTGAAAAGAGCATTTTACAATCATTTTTGGATTATACACCCATTTGAGAAGCTAATAAAAACTACTGATAAGGCATAGAGATACTCAATCACCAGACAAATGGAAGTAGTCAGAAAATATGTATGTATGGGGCCTCCCCGGTGGCACAGCGGTTAAGCGCTGCGCTGTGGAGCTGTTGGCAGCGGCGACGCGAGTTCAACGCCCGGCCGGGGAGAATCCCACATGGCGTGGCAGACCTCTCCTGCCTCGCCTGCTGCTCCCCTCAGTAGTGTATTTCTGATCTGCCTGTTCTGCTCCCTGCTCTGTCTCTGGTGAACCCTCTCGCCGCCCCACGCCTCTGGCCTGTACCCCAACTTGTATGTATAAATAAAAAATAAATCTTTAAAAAAAAAAAGAAAATATGTATGTATGGCTGGGGGTCACAAATCTCTGAAGTCCAATGGATGCTCTTACCCAAGGTATGCTAGACACCCCCCCCCAACTTACAATTGTATAAGTTAAGAATTCTATTAATGAGGCATTGAGTAATCTTAAGCAACTCTTAAGTGACTTCCTCTCTTCCTAATATTTTCCTCTAGTCTCTTTAGCCATTCCTCTTTAGCTCTATTCCTCTATTCCTCTTTAGCTACCACAGTTCTTGCCCTGGGTCCCTCCCAACTCCCCATTCAACTTCTACAACATGAGAATGACTCATTTCTCCCTATTCATAGTTGTTAATTGTGTTAGCTTAAATACTGACAAAAGTGGCCATTGCTTGCCAACCAGCATATGGGGGGTGTCAGATGTCACCAGGATGGGAGAATGCAGAGGCAAGGACTGGAGTGTCCACGGGCCAGTACTATTGAGAACCTCACTGGGCTTTGCCTCCCTGATTTCAGACCAAGTCTGTTTCTCCAACATCTGTGATACCCTAGACTACTCCAATATACTTCTTTTCTGCTTAAGTTCAGAAACCTGTTAGCAATTAAAAAAAAAAAACAACTAGAAGAATGGGCAATAGGGAAAAGCAGAGATTAGTTGGCTCAGTCACAAGGACTCACTATCAAGTTCACCAGAAGCCAGATACCCATAAATAATCACAGTTAATTCAGTACTATACTTAACCAATGGGCTTCATCTGAAATACATAATGTCCTCCTCAGCCTCATGAAGTGTGTACCTGGCACAGTTGCTCACGTGAGTTTGAAGGAGTCTAGGAAGCTCTGAATAATTGGTGGTACTCAAAAGACAGGAGAAGGGTAATGCATATGCTAGGAAAGAGGAATGTCTCATAGAGAAGGCATAAGATACAATGTTTAAAATCATCGTCTTGCTAGTCAGCTTGAATTCAGATCCTGGGTTCTGACAGTCTCTATTAGCCTTCTATTGGTGTTGGAACAGATAACCACACATTTTGTGGCTTCCATCAACACCCATTGATTACCCCACAGTTTCTATTGGTCAAAAGCCTGGGCCCAATGTGACTCAGCAGATTCTCTGTTCGCAGCCTCACCCAAAGTACCAGCAGGTTTTTTTCTGGAGGCTCTGGAGGAGAGTCCAGTTCCAAGCTCCTTCAGGTCGTTGGGGTTGCAGGTATGAGGCCCCTGTGTCCTTGCTGTCTGTAGCAGGGGTCAATGGAAGGTTCTAGAGGCCACAGGCGGCCCCTGGTTATGTTTCATTTCCAGTCGGGCTTCAGGAGACTCACATTCTGCATCTCACCCTGGCCCTCCCACCTCCAGCCCCTAAACATCTCTCCTGCTGCATCTCTACTCTAGCTGGGAAAAAGTTTTGGCTGTTTACGTGTCATGACATTAGATTGGTTCCATCCAAATAATCTGGGGTAATTTCTATATTTTAGAGCCAGCTGATAATGTTTATATTTATAATTCCCTTCACAGATGTCTTGAGATTAGTGTCTGAACAACACCGAGAGGGCAGGGGAGGTGGCAGCTTTGGACAACTGTCTTCACCCAGTCCTCTGGAGGACAATTTGGTTTCTGTGTTTATATTTTAAAGACAATTTAACATCGTGGGGGTACTGAGAAGTGTGGGTGAAGACAGTGCTGGGCCTCTGAGAGTCGATTCCACTGAGCACTGAGATGCCAGGCAAGATGGAGAAGGGTTAAGAAATGACAGGAAACAGAAATTTGAATTCTTGATTACATCTTGCAAAAAACAGACAGTAAAATAAAGGTGAGAAGAGAATAATCATTCTGGGGAAGGACAACAGAGCCCAACAGACAAATCTGGAAGATGAATAGAGGTGAAGAAGTTACCAGATACACACACCGAAAGCAAGACACTATGCTAAAGGCAACAAGCTAGGAGAAAGGGGTCCTTAAAATGATGAATTGGGTTGATGTGGTATTTCAATGGGCCGTCCATTTGGCAAACAGCAGCCTCACAGAATGGAAGAAGTCAGAGGGCAGAAACTTGAGTTTCGTTGATAAAAATTACCCAAAAAGTACTGTGAAGGAAGCAGAGTTAACTGAAAACTCGGTGGTTTAGACTTGGAGCTACGTGATGCCGCACTTGCGTCTGCAGAGTCTAAATTTGAGACAATGGCAAAACACTTCCTGTTCGTTTTAACCTGCTTTATTCACCACCATTCATTTCGTCTGATGATCTGATCTTTATTCCAATTTATTTTCCCTGCTGTGCACCCCGCATTTGCTGTGATTACTTCTCCTCGTTGGAGGGGAGTTAGGAGCACGCTTTGCCTGTCCCTCCCATGGCCAGTACATTGCCCCTTTGTCCACAGGTCGGTTCGCTGCTCTGGCTCTTGCAGGAGTGAGCGAGGCTGGCGCAGGAGCATGTCCGGGTTCAGGGTTCAGGGGCGGCGCCCACCCGGCTAAAAGGAAGTAAGGCCCGAGTAGCTACTTCCCCTTCGCTGCGGTCTCCTGAAGTCTGGCCGCCCCGCAAGTGCTCCTGAACCCCAGCCCCCCAACTTCCTGCTCAGACCGCAGGCGTCCCTGGGAAGGCTGAAAACAGCAAGATCCCTCAGAGCTTAGCGTTCCATGGGCAAAGTCTGCAAATCCAACTGTTTTTCCTGTCAGCTAACCTTTCATCCAAGTAGCACTCATTTTGGTATCAAATATTTAAAATTTTCATAGGAAGTAAAAGGGCGATGCAATGAAGGAGAATACCGGCAGATGAAAATGGAAAGGCTGCTGTAGGGCGTGTGTGTTGGGGGGAGGTGGTGTGTGGTGGTGTGCAGGTGTGTTGTGTTCATGTGCCTAGGCGTATGTGATCTTTAGTGTGTTAAAATGATTCATAGTATTCCATTTATACCCTTCAAACACAGAACAAATTGTAATGATACTTGTATTTATTTGAATTTAAGGATGGTCCTAGGAGGTAAGAATTTCCGCTGAATCAGGATTTGATGGGGTGGGTGAGCAGTAAAGAACTCATTTCTGAAGAGTTAAAGTGAGTCTGCCTTGGAAGCTAGTAGCTACCATTGAAGGGGTTATATGTATTTTTCAATTGTGGGCTTTATCATTTATTATAGATTTCCACTAGGAAAAATAATGCAGCCTGGAGATACTTAGATATCGCACCAGTATCTTTGTGCAAGCAGGTGGGAAATGAGGAACACTGAATTTAGTGCTTACCCTTTTCTCAATTTTGTGATGAGTATTTGATGTTATCCACCATCCTTAAGTTTTTGCCTCTTTATGGTAAGGGCAGTCAATCATTTGTAAGAAGTCATCTTTAGTTTGGTTTGGTGCAAAATGGGGAATTTCTAAGAGGGAAGCATTCATCTCTTACCCCCTGCCACCATGCCAGAAATGGCATAACAATGTGACAGTAAGAACAAAAATAACGCTGCTATTACATGATTTTCTAAGCTTCTGTTTCAGACAAACGAATGCACTGCTTTTGTTTTGGGATGGCTAATGCTCTTTCAAAAGTCATGCAGCTAATTCTTCACCTAGAATACAGTGATTTTTCCCATTGAAAATAATCAGCTCCCAAACATTTTTCACTGGACTATTATCCTGCTCTCTTGTAAAGAAGACTAAAAGGCATTTTGAGTCTAGACAGATGATTTCTTTCACAAAAGATCAGGTAATGACACACAAATACAGTGTCCCAGGAGATGGCGGGGGAGGGGGGGACTCTGAATCGATGCTATTATCTTTGATCATAGAGGGACTGTTGCCCCAGAATTGTGCCCCCCTAGAGATATAACAACCTCTCTGCTTGGGGGCTTGGCTCCCATGCCAGCTTTCCACTGCTGGCAAAATTAACTACAGATGAGAGCAATTTCTTTTAAAATCAAACAAGAACCTAAAATTGCCCTCCTGTAGTCATTCCAATAGCTAATTATTTTGCTTTCACTATGAATGTCACCCAACATTTAATAATTGCCCCGTAATTCACATTGAACATGAGTTTTATGGAGAAGCTGAGATCTTTCCAATCTGTGAAGCTCTAATGTAAAAACTCCTAATTTATTTAACATTCACATTACATAGGTTTTATTCTTGTGGTGGTCTTTTCCCTGCAGAAGAGGTATCTTTACAAAAGGAGAGCAATAAAGCATTGTCACCCACAGAATTTGAATCAGGAGTCAAAATGTCATGTCAATGCAAGCCTTGGGCATTCCAGCAGCCCACTCTTCAATCTTAGTCTAACATTTCTTGGTCCAGCCCAGCTCATGGTCCTGGTGCAGAACCAGGTATTGGTGCCAGAGGAAGGATTAAGACGAGCTGGTCTGGGAGATGGTGGTGCACTTAATATAGGATGGCAGAACAAAGTGTCCGAGGAGGAATAAAAGACCCTGAGGCCGAAGTCCCCAAGCAGGCACAGGCCCTGGGCCAGGTGTGGGCAGGGCCAGACTCTGAATGGCACCTTTACATGCACCGCTGGGGTGGAGGCTCCTATGTGGGGCGAGAATCATACAAGAAGTTTGCTAAAAATGTGGATTCCTGGGCCCTCTCCAGGACGTGAGTAGGTCTGATGGGTCTCAGAATGTGGCTTAATAACAAGCATCCAGGTGATTCATTGGAAGGTGCTGTATAGACCATGTTTTAAGACACAAGAACTCAGAAACTGGTTCACCTAGTACGGTTTTCTTAGACAGAAAGTCATGATAGAGTTCCCGGAGGCACCAACTCCCAGTGCAAATTATCTTATATGCTAAACTGAACTCTCACTCATAAAATCAACTATCCTCTTTGCCTCATGTATGTTAACAAAGCAGAAGTAACCGATCAGCTCCATCACCCTGAATTTTGGGGGACGGAGGGAAAGCCCGGGGTTGGAGCCAACTCTCCACAGATGGGCCTGAGAGGTTCTCCCTGCCTCCCCTCCGCCAGTCCCACACGTCCCTCCATTTTACTTCCTTTTCGCTTCGCTGCTGCTGCTCTGCTTGGTCTTCAGGGACCTGGGCCGTGCCTGTCATGTGTCCAGGTTACTGACTAAATCAGGCACTATTGACATTATGGGCCAGAACGCCCTCTGCAGTGGGGCTGTCCTGTGTCTGGCAGTATCCCTGGCGTCTGTCCGCTGGACACTGCCACCAGAGCTGCCACCAGCACAAAAGTCCTCTGCCCGCTCCTGCTTGGAAATCTCTGGGATGCAAATCATCCTGCCTCAGCATTTCTTTGATGGCGGAACTCAGGCCCAGCTGCCTCCTGGCGGGTTTTGAGGCTTCTCTTCAGATCAGGCTTAGCTTCTCCTGAAGGTCAAGCTGACGAGCATTTGCTTGGAAGGACCTCAGGGCCACTGACCTGCAAGTCGGTCCCCTCTCTCATTTCTCCAGGCCTCAAATTCCCACTACTGCAATGAGTCTGCAAGGCAGGCTTTCGGTTTCGGTGCTGCTTCTGTTCTGGGATTAAAATGCAGCTCAGCTATCACTTATCTGAAGAGGTACGCAGCCATTATAATCCTCAATCACTTAGGATGATATAGCCAAGAGGCAGCAGGTCACCTTGGCAAAGCCCCAAAGAATGAGAGATGAGGACAGGCATAGTGATGGCGTGAAGGGCAAAGCTGGGACTGCGGTGTTTGTACTTGGGAAGGTCTCAGCGCTGGGCGAGTAGACCTGCGTTTGAGTCGTTCCCTCCCGTGCATTTGCTGGGCACATCTGGACAAGTTACTCAACCTCTCTGAACCTCTCTGAACCTGCCTTTCCTCATCCATAGAAGGAGGATCACCACAGCAGTTACCTTCTTGAGTGCTTTGGGGTTTAACGAGGGGACATTTGTAAAGCACTTAGCACTGTTACCGGAAGGTAATAAAATGCTCAGTGGATGTTATAGCATACGCTTGATTCACAGGCAGCGGTGCTGAGGAGCTGCTCCTAAGCACAGTATCTTGATACACCCATGAGTGTTTTGGGGGTGCAGATGGGCCTGGCTGGTCATGCCCTGAGTATGAGGGGGAGGGCATGGGGACGCAAAAGGCACCAGCTGCTTTGACGGTGACAAAGGGAAGGGCGTTGCAATGTGAAGGGAGTGCCCAAAGACCCTGATAGCCTGGGTGTGGACGGTGAGGCCCACGGCCCATCTCCCGGGCTCACGCCTCCCTCCACAACAGAACTCTTTGTGCTCCATGTGTCTCACCACACTGGTTATTTCATTTTTAAATCCCCACTGTGCACCACAACAAAAGCCTCCAATTATCCTATTTCTGTCATTTCCCTTCATTCCACACAAAAGGCCCAAATGCCTCGGAAGTTAAGAAAGCCAAAGTTTAACCAATACCATATGCGTTTTTTATCTTTTCCTGGTTACTTTTCTGCCTTAGCAGGACGAGAATTCCCAGAGCAGTCAGCAGTATTGTCTTTCTGTCTGAACTGTGCCGGGCCCCTACTGGCATGCAGCGAATACCAACGTTACAATTACCAATTTGACGTTGTGAACAGGAGAAAAAGGATCACACACTTTCTTCTCTGCTTCCTCCTTCTCCCTTTCCACAGCTGTAGAAGGCCACAGCAAGGTCTTCAAGTTCACTGACAAGGAGACATTTAATCTGCATTTGCTCTTTTGCAGGAGCGCTGCAGATTGGGAAGGAGATCTGCTCCCTGGGTCATATCAGAGATCTTTGGCAGCATTTAAAGCTGGCAGCCCTCCTGCTTTGGTTGGCATTCAGGGTTATATTTTCAGAAACCAGTTTTGAATCTGGGTTCACTTTTTATCTCTCTGTGCCCATAACTGCTGAGTGGAGACCACTATTGGTAAGTCATCTTCCCCCCTCCATGATTCTGTGTGCCCAGTGAGAAGAGCTTCCAGAGGTGTGCATTCAGATGGAAATAAATGAAAAGAATGAAACACACATAAAAAAATAAAAGAATCGGCACATTTACTGATGGTCTGAGCAACAGTGGGTCAAATGCTCACCTCTCTGGACCTCTTTGCCCTAAACCCCGTTTCTTAGCTAAAATTCTATGTCTCTGTTTTTAAATACAGCAACTTAAACCATCTGTTTCCAAAGAGACTCACGACTGGGTTGAGAAAAGCAGTTTTTTCCCCGTACCTTAAGTGCCAAGTGGAAGAGCCCATTGTGTGCAATCAGAGTGCCGTCTTCCCTACACCTGGCGCAGGTAGGCCCACAGTCTTCCTGTCCCTTGCCCCCTGTTCCCAGCTAACAACCATTTGGAAGTAAATATCCATGCCTTCTCACTAGGTGGCATCGCCCTTGACATGGTTTGTAAACAGTGCATTGAAAAAACTTGGCACTGTTTTCACACCCACTCATTTTACTGATAGTATCTTGGTGAAATCTCAATATTCAGATTTTTAAAAAAAGTATAGTTATTGTTGTCTTGAGTGTAACTGCAAAACAGAAGTTATCCCTGGGAAACCAGTCTTTGCAAAAATGCTTGATGTTCAGTTTTCTTTTCTTTTTTCTTTAAGATTTATTTATTTATGCAAACAAGAACTGGGGTATAGTCCAGAGGTGTGGGGTGGTGAGAGGATTCACCAGAGACAGAGTAGGGAGCAGAACAGGCAGATCTACTGAAATACACTGCTGAGGGGAACAGCGGGCGAGGCAGGAGAGGTCTGCCACGCCATGTGGGAAGCTCCCTGGCTGGGGATTGAACTCATGCTGCAATGGCTGCAATAGCTTCATAGTGCTGAGACTTAACCCGTTGCGCCACCAGGGAGGCCCCGATGCTCAGTTTTGTCCCACTCTGCTCCTTGGACTGATTTCAGAAGAGCCTGAGTTTTTCATCTCTTGGGAGTAAAGGGCAGAGGTTTTTTTTTTAATGGTATTTTTTTTTTTATTGCAGTAACGTTGGTATATGATTTAGGGGTATAGGCTCAGACCTCTTCTGATGTTTGTTACTACACCACACCTACTACACCACTATAGCACCCGTGGTCCTCTACCACAGTCCACTGGGACCCCTTCTCCCCTTTCCTTCCCACTCCCTCCACCCCTCTGGTAGCCTCAACCCTACAGTCAGATTTTTAGGGTTTGTTTTGGTTTAGTGTTGTCTGTTTCTTTATATTCATCCATCTAGTATTTGTCTTTCCCCTTTCACTTACTTTGCTCAGTATCATCCCCTCTAGTTCTCTCCATGTCATTGCAAACAGCAAGACTTCGTCTTGTTTATTGCTGAGTAGTATTCCATTGTATATATCCACCATACCACCTGTCCTTGGGTACTTAGGTAGTTTCCATAACTTGACTATTGTCAATAATGGTGCAGTGGACATAGAAGTGAATACATCCTTTGGATTCATGTTTTTACATTCTTCACAGAGAAATCTAGGGGTGGGAATGCTGCGTCATATGATAGATATAGTTTGATATTTTGCAAAACCTTCATGGTATTACTCAGACGGGCTGGGCCAGTCTACACTCGCCCTGAGTCCAGGTAGGTAAGGTGCTTCATCTCTGTCCCCTTGTTGAGCTAACTGTATCCTGAGGGATTATCTCCTCTACCCCCTCACTTCCATAGCACCTCAAAAAGGTGCCTAACATCCATACCCCACACCTCCAATCCAGGAGCAAATATAATAGCTTCTCTGAATTTGAGCCTGAGAAATATGTCATAAGGGCAGAAAACCCCAACTCCCACAACAGTGAATAGCTCTTGGGCTCTGCGCCTGCCTGTGCTCAATAAGGTCGACTATTGAGTTAAGTTCTTTCAGTCTAAGGGGTTACCCTCGCCTTTGCCCTGCATTCCCCTTGATTTAGCTAAGGTCACTTTCTGCTTACACCCATGTAAGTTTGTAAGCATTTGTGTATTTATTCTTTCAATCTCTACAAATACCGTGCTAAGTATTTTAGATAATCAGAAAAATAAAAGCACTTCATTGCCTTTACAGAGCTTAGGGGGTATGGCAGGCAAGTGCTGTAATGAGAAGATTGCATTAGGAAGCACTAATGACATTCAAACAAAAATTTCATTTCCCCCCAAACACTTTTAAGCCCTAAATAACAAATGGACCAAGAAAACTCTCAGTATCCATCCTTCCCTATACAACTCCATGTGAATTTATCATCATGTCACAACATCTCCATGGAGGTGATAATATTGGGGACCAAATAACTCATTTTCCACTTCCTTTATCCCTCATCAGCATGACCAATGTGAGCATATATTTTCTTTTAATCATCCTTCTCATTGAAGTAACATTCCTTTCTAAATGCCAGGTCTGACTTCTCATACTGCAGCTCTGCAGCCTGGAGCTTCCCTGGCCAATAGGTTAATTTCCCAAGCCCTGCACTAGGCGTTCACCCGGGGTGAGCCAGTGCTCCCCGATAAGAGACAGTTGATGTCAAAAAAGAGCTGGAGAAACAGCAGACTGAACAAAGCTAACTTAATCTTGGTGAAGAACTCAGAGCTATAGGGCCTCCCCGTGGCGCAGCGGTTAGGCGCTGCGCTGTGGAGCTGTCCGCAGTGGCGATGCGACCCCGGGCCGGGGAGATTCCCACATGGCGCGGCAGACCTCTCCTGCCTCTCCCGCTGCTCCCCTCAGCAGTGTATTTCTGTCGATCTGCCTGTTCTGCTCCCCACTCTGTCTCTGGTGAATCCTCTTGCCCCCCTCAAGCCTCTGGCCTGTACCCCAGATTGTATGCAAAATAAATAAATCTTTAAAAAAAAATTCAGAGCTTTAAATTTCCAGAGTGCAATGAGATTCTGCTGAGCATGTGTATGAGGCAAGGATTCCCCACGATGATTTTTGCACAGCGGCTTTTTTTTATAGAGTGTCCGTTATTTTGTGTCATAGAGTTTGGGGAACGGGCTCTGCCATCAGCACATGTATGGAGACACCTGGTCTGGCAGAATTTTAAGATATTTTAGAAAAAGATGACCACAACATCGTTATGTGAGGAAGCAGGAAAATTTGGATCTGGGCACATGCCAGGTGGCACTGGTGTTAAGCACAGAGATGACAGTTTGGCAGCTGGTTGACAGCATTTAAAGCAAGAGCTTTTCACCTGTCCCCATTTCAGCCCTGGTTCCTCTGCAGAGAGAATACCAGCAAATCACGTAACTCTGGAGTGGGTTTTTACATTTAGCAATATAACGAAGATACGTATGCATGTTAGCTAGGGAAATACATTACTTTCATACTTAAAACAATTTGATTAGAGGCCTCCCTGGTGGTGCAGGTTAAGTCTCAGCACTATGAAACTATCACCAGCCACTGCAGCATAAGTTCAATCCCCAGCCAGGGAGCTTCCCACATGGTGCAGCAGACCACTCCTGTCTCGCCCGCTGCTCCTCTCAGCAGTGTACTTCAGTGGATTCACCTGGTCTGCTCTCCACTCTGCTCTCACTCTGGTGAATCCTCTCACCCCCTGCACCTCTGGCCTATACCCCAGCTCTTGTATGCATAAATAAATAAAAATATTTTAAAAAACCAATTTGCGGGCCTCCCCGGTGGCGCAGCGGTTGAGTGCTGCGCTGTGGAGCTGTCGGCAGAGGTGACGCGAGTTCGACGCCCGGCCGGGGAGAATCCCACATGGCGCGGCAGACTTCTCCTGCCTCGCCCGCTGCTCCCCTCAGCAGTGTATTTCTGATCTGCCTGTTCTGCTCCCTCCTCTGGCTCTGGTGAACCCTCTCGCCGCCCCACGCCTCTGGCCTGTACCCCAGCTTGTACATAAAAATAAAAAATAAACCTTTTAAAAAAAAAAAACAATTTGCTTAAACTGGACAAAAGGTAATTTCTATGTGCACATGTGGCTCCGGGTTTACTGGACTTTGTGAAATCTCAGCCTTGTATAATGAAGCAGGGATAGATTTCATGGTTGAATAGTAAGCACTGAGTAAGCACTGTAGTCAGCATGGAAAATAATTCATGACCCAGTTAAGGTAAATGTAGGACATCTGAATCTTCCCTCCCTCATGCTCCCCCACCTCCAGCCTTCAACAGATGATGAAAATTCTAGTCTGGTTTGCAAACAGATTTTTTAAAAAGATTTGGGGCTTTTGATGCATTAGTATCCATATCTCCTACTTGCATTATGTTGCTGACAATTAAATTAAGTATCAGATATTTATTACCATATTCCCTTTTTATTGTTTTACAGTCAAGAAGGGATAGTGTGACTTGTTATTATTCAATTATACCTGTGGAAATCTTTCTAAATCAGGAGCTGACATGCACATTTCTCAGTCGATATAACTCATTAGTTCTATATCTACGTTAACGTCAAAATCATCTCCTGCTCATAACAGCAAAAGACATTGTAGCATGTTATAGGCAATGCAATTTTCACTGGCTCCTTGAAGTTAGCCCTGCATTAAGTAAAACCAATAAAAATTTATAAAAGAATGATGACAATGGGGTATCTATGACTGAACCTGATCCCACAATTGTGTTTTTCCCTCAATAGTGTTTTAAAATATTTGAAGCCATTGCCAGCACGTAAAAATTGGGAGATTTTACATAACATTCTGGTTACTACCTTCTCTTGGAAAACTGAAAGCTGATCATACTGACTCTACCTTATGATGGAAACAATTGTCCAGGTAAAACAGTAGCATAGTTTTGGGTGGTCCATGTCTTCCCTATTTTGCCATGCTCCCCACCACTCTCATTTGTCTTCTTGTCTAGTCTGCTTCAATTAATACATGAAAGGCCTATTACCATTGGAGTTTGGAACCCTTGATGTAAAGTCCCATTTCAGGTCACGTCTCTCATAAGACTATTATAACTGAGCATGTGCTATAAGCCTTACCTGATTCTACTACATTAGCAGTACCAAAATATTTAAGGTTAATCCAAATCTTTGTCAAATCAATAATTTACTCTTGAGGATCCCTCAGATGTGAATATGGTGTTGATATTTTGAATGTAGTAGTAAAACTGTGTTTCTGTTCTAACAGTTCTAACCAGAACATTCCCTCCTTGAACATATGGGACAAAGGAATATCTCCTGTATTGATTAAGCCATAGAAAGTATTATACTATACTAAATTTCTTTAATTTTTCAGAATGAAAAATCATTCTGATGCAGAGTTAGTTGACTTATGTGAGAAACTGGTGTGGTAATTAATGGTTCAAGACCTCTTCACGTAAATGATGAGAACACAATGCTAAGCAAAAACTGTAAGAATGCTATTGTTTTAAAGTAGACATTTTTCAAATAGTAATTTTATGCTAATGATGAAAGAAATATAATAAGAGCCTTACTATGAAAGAGTATCATGATATTATGAAGTTCTTTACATACGTATTTAAAATTATTCCAACCATGCATTTTTGGAATAATATATCATATGCAGGGATAAGGAACTCAACAATTGAGCTGTTCACTTCCCAAGTCAATAAAATGAGAGTGCCAATGAGATGGTAAATAATCTCCAAGACAACTGCTATCCCTAAAGCCAGATAAGGCCACAGAGCATAGCTACAAAAGCTTAAAAGGTGTTTCTATTTCTTCTCTATATTTATCCTGAAATAAACTCTTTGAAGACAAAGAAGTTAGTCTCCTCTTTCCTTCACATAGGGTCTCTGTATCTTAATCAGGTAAATCATGTGAAAGACCAAAAGTTTCTTGAAATAATTTAATGATTCCCTTCTACTGTTTCCGGAGAGTCTATGGTTGTATTTTTGTTCCACTTTGAAAGAAAGTCAAGAAAGGATTCCAACATCCTGTCCCTATGACTACAGAGATGCACTGACATTTCTCCTACTCAAAATAGCCCAAGATTTCTCCCAGATCGCTTCCTTCCTCAGCACCCACGCCATGGCCCTGGCTAGTCCACCATCTCTTTACTCACAGTTTCCCTGTAGGGATGGCAGAGGTCAGGCTGTGAATCATCCCTTGGGACACCCGGTCAGTCTCCTCCAGGGCAACCTTTCTGGCCTCTCTGTTCTCAACTCTAAGCTGTACAACTTTAAATTGTCCTAGGAGTATAGTCCAAATAGGATGCCAAGGCTTTTTTTGCTGACATCTTTTACATTAAATGACAAATGCTTATTGCTTCAGCCCACTGTTCCAACAGTCCACTGCACCATGCACTAAATTCTGCTCTCTGCAAGAAAAATAACATAGAAGGTCATGAAAAAGATGACGAGTGTCTATAGGAATCTAGTATGGTGCCCACTTTTCTTAAGCTGTTAAAGAGAAGTCATTAAAAAGGTTGAGCTAATGTAACTACAGAATAGGAAGCTTTTATTTAAGAAACAGCAGCAGTAACCACAGGAGGAGTTGAGAAGCTAAGCTATAATAAATTTCTGCAATTCCCCAGCACTGGCTCAAGCTAGTTTTTGCCAAAATTATATGGAAAATAACAATGAACACTAGCAATGAACAGTTAGCAACTACCCAGGCTTGGACTTAATCTTATTACTATAAAATTTAATAAGGTTGACTTACACCTCGGGGGCACAGGTCACATCCATGTGATTTAATTCTGGAACTAATAATTGGCTCTGGAAGGTATCTAGCAACCCTTAGTCCAAAACCTATTTGTTCTTCCATGCCTGGAAAGCATTCTTTAGTATGTAAATAATTGCAGGGAGGTAATATAATATTCATATCCTGTAGAGCAGAGGAAAATAGGAGGGAAAAGTTCAAGAAGACAAGGAGGCACTTGGGATGTGTGTGCAGTTGGCTGAGATTTATTTGGATGAGTTTCAGGGGCATAAACACTATTGGCCCAGAATCATCATTTTGGTCTGAAATTCAAAGAGCCATTTCCTACAGATTGTGATTTCAAATAACTCTTTAAAATTTTATATTTGAAAGGTAGACTATAATGCAGGATCCAGAGAATTAGAACATGGTAAGCCTCTTTGTCTCTGAGTGAGTGTTTTCCTTGGTAAAATTAGAAGATATCAAGTTTCCAAATGATGTTGCATTTCTTGTTTTGCTGTAACATTAATGAGAAAAAACATTCCCGGCCAAGGGCCATTGTCACGTGGAGGCTACACATTCTCCCAGTGTCTGTGTGGGCTTCTCCCAGCTCTGTTTTCCTCCCACATCCTGAAGTTGTACACATAAGGCTCCCTGGCATGTCTCCATCATCCCAGTCAGAGAGCGTGTGTGTGTGTGTGTGTGTGTGTGTGTGTGTGTGTGTGTGTGTGTGTGTGAGAGAGAGAGAGAGAGAGAGAGAGAGAGAGTGAGAGAGAGATGCTCCCCGAGATGAAGGACATCCTGTCCAGGGCTGGTCCCACCTGCTCCCCGAGCTGCTGGACTAATTTCCATAGCCACCCTCAACTCTGCACTGCAATAAGCAGCTTGAAAAAGAAATCCATGAATGAATACAAATTTGGAGTTTTTATTTAGAAGTTTTGCAATGTTTTTGTGACCAGAAATATGCGTAGGAACTTAATTCATGTTTCTATCATCAGTTAGCCTCTGATAACACTTGGTGCATTCATTATAAGGCACTTTGCTTAAAGCTGAAGTTTCCAAGAATGTATTGATGCTGTTCAATGAAGACTTACTATACCTGTGCTTAAACAGATATAATAAAAATATTCCATATACTTTAAGGTGAAATAGTAAGCCTTTTAAAATAAGCTGCTGTAATGATAAAAGCTGCTTGATAACCAGAATAATTTTAATGTCATTTTCTAAATGCAAAAGATTCTTTAATACACCTTGATCTTTAAAGTAGATATTTTGAAACTGCTATCAACTGACTCACCAATAATTCTTTCTTGAGGACTTAAAGAAGCATGAACCAAAGGGCCAATAATAAAACCATGATTCTTCCATAGGTTTAAATTGTGGTCTTTACTTATAAGAAAAGGTAATTAAATATTATCAAGAAATTAAAGTTTCAAATTTTCCTGTGAGCAACATGCCCTCAAAAATGTAGACCTGGGTCTCCCTGGTGGTACAAGGGGTTAAGTCTCAGCACTACGAAGCTATCAGCAGCCACTGTGGCACGAGTTCAATTCTCAGCAAGGCAGCTGACCCACATGGCACAGCAGACTTCTCCTGCCTCGCCTGCTGCTCCCCTCAACAGTGTACTTCAGTAAATCCACCTGTTCTGCTCCCCACTCTGTCTCTGGTGAATCCTCTTACAACCCCCTACCTCTGGCATATACCCCAGCTCTTGTATCCATAAATAAATAAGAAATAAATCTTTTTTAAAAAAGTGTAGAGCCACCCCAATTTAGTCCTTTTTTCTCCCCTTTTTCTTCTCCCTTGTTGGGAAGAAGAGCGTGTTACAAAAGCCCATAGTCCATGGACATGAGAATAGAGGCAGGAGCAACACAGAACGGCTCAACACAGAGATACAGGGCCACACCACCTACTTAAACTGCTGAGTTACTTCTAGTGTGGATTCCACAGCAAAAGTACTTAACCAGTGAGAGTCTCTAGCTACCCTCAGCTCCAAACTAGAATGATCTGATTGGAAAATGAGTGACTGAATGATTACAAATGTAAGCATGATTTATGTCAAGATCACAACATCACATAATAGAGAAACTCTTCTGGTAGAAGACAAGAACTCTTAACACTTTGTGTGCCAGTGCCCTTGGGGCTGGCCATTTTCTGTGCCACCGCATGAATGGTATAAGCATTCAATAAAACACACACAACTCCTGAACTACTGGATATTAAAAAAACTGTAATATCTCTCATAAAGCACCTTACACTTTCACCAAAAAAAGGTGTAAAGCTTCTAGACTGAGTACGATCAAAGAAATAGCTCCTAATAGCTCCAAATAAATCCACTGTGGCATGAAAAACCGGAGACTAGATGAACACGTATTAATACGTGAGCGGCCACCTGATACTGGTGACAAAGACATGTACTAATATGTGAGTGGACCACAAAGTGTTAAGAATCAGCCTTTGATGACTTGAGTAAGTGCTGATGATTAGGTCGATTTAAAAAAGCAATTCTATTCTGAATCTGATGATGTCCAGGACCCCTCCCTCCTCCAAACATAATCATTCAGTCCTTTGAGGGATGTGGTAGATAGCCTAAACCTCATCATGTGTGCAAAATTCAGGCCATCTGATCAGATTCCTCGATGTACCCAGATTTCTTGCTGTGTAGGAGACAGAGCAGAGCCTGACTTGGAAATCTGAAGTCAAGTCTTGCTGGCTGCATGCAAACAGCAGCCACCTTCCCTGTCAAGGTCAATGTTTAGATGCAAGAATGGCTGCAATCAGGGAAATGAAAATCAAAACCACAATGGGATACCACTTTACACCATCGAGAAGGGCACATATTAAAAAAAATAGGAAACAACAAATGCTGGGAAGAATGTGGAGAAAACGGAACTCTCCTACATTGCTGGTGGGAATGCAAACTGGTCCATGCACTATGCAAAGCTGTGTGGAGTTTCCTCAAACTACTAAAAATGGAGCTTCCCAGCAATTTCACTCCTAGGAATCTACCAAAAGGACACAAAAATATTAATTTTGTACCACTATGTTTACTGCAGCACTATTTATAATAGGCAAGCTATGGAAACAACCCAAATGCCCAAAAATAGATGACTGGCTCTAGAAGATGTGGTACATATACAATGGAATATTACTCATCCATAAAAAAGTTAAACTCATGCCATTCACAGCAACATGGATGGAGCTGGAAGGAATCATGCTCAGTGAAATAAACCAGAAGGAAAAAGAAAAATATTGGATGGTTTCACTTATAGAAGGATTATAGGGGAATCAAATAAGAGATCAGGAAAAAATAATTACAATAAATTAAAAAAAATTAACAGGCAACTATTAACCAGAGATACTCTGCAAGGGAGGGGGAGGGAGAAGGATCAAAACAGGGGAAGGAAGAGCACAAAGGACTATGGTGAGGGTGCACGGGTACACTGGTGATGGAAATTTCACGGGGACTACACCTGAAAGGAGAAAGTATGCATTGTACAAAAAGGAAGAATGATGTAAAATATATACAAAACAAAAAAACACAAACAAACAAAATGGCTGCAATTTAATTTTCTTGCATCCAGCTCAAACCCAGTCCTTCCTGAATGGAATCCTGCTCTCTAAGCCCTCTGTTGAAACCTCACGGCCCTTTACACTTCTCTGGTAGTAATTACCTTATTTTTCTTTAGATTGTATTCACTTAGCACAGGTCAAATGCCCTCCTGCAGTAATACATTCTTAGATGA
Organism: Scalopus aquaticus; assembly: GCA_004024925.1. Classification (NCBI taxonomy): domain Eukaryota; kingdom Metazoa; phylum Chordata; class Mammalia; order Eulipotyphla; family Talpidae; genus Scalopus; species Scalopus aquaticus. The sequence goes on from PVIJ01000870.1 coordinate 95,776, forward strand.
AGAGCCAGTTGCTTAATTACCTTTCTGTCCCTTGGAGAGCTTACTTTCAGAACCATGCTCTTACAAGTGCCCCACAATTATTAAGAATTTAACTGTTTCTTTAAAACCTCCATATAGCACACTTAACTCTGAAATCTAACACACTAGTTCTCAGGACTCTGTTTAAAAATACTTAAACAGCTTGCATTTTATTCATTTATGTAGGAAGGGCCAGAAACGTCATATAAAACTTCATAATATTTTCCTTCTCACAGGATTATTCAGAGAAATACATTTGGATCCTGCCATGTTTCTTACAGAAAAAAACCAACCAACCAACCAACAAACAAAAAAACAGTTTCCAAAGAGCCATGTTTAAGTGCTGCGTGCACTGCTACTTTTGGAAATTGGAATGTATTATTAATCTTGCCACTGCAGCGTCCCAAGAATGTAATTACTTACTATCTATAGCAGAATTGAACTAATTGATTAACATTACCCTGTAAAAACACAAATGGGTACAACAGACTCTCTGACGCCTTCAGATACTTGGCAAACAGAGTGCTCAGTGTATATATCATCTACATTCAGGTCTCTCTTTACCTCCAAATTTTGTTAAAAGCAATTTCTCCAGGGCTTGCCTACTCCTGATACCTAAACATTCTGTTGATATTTTTTAAGATTTTATTTATTTATTTTTGCGTAGAAGAACTAGAGTGTAGGCTAAAAGTGATGGGGGGGTGGCGGTGAGAAGATATACCAGAGATAGAGTGGGGAGCAGAACAGGCAGAACTACTGAAATACACTGCTGAGGGGAGCTGCGCGTGTGTCAGGAGAGGTCTGCTGTGCCATGTGGGTCAGCTCCCTGACTAGGGATTGAACTCTGATCATCCTTCCTGGTGGGCCTTTGTGGTGGAAGCGCTGAGACCTAACCCGAGGCAGCTAGGAAAGCAGATAAACATTGCCTCCACTATAGCTCTTTTTGCCTTAGACGCCTCACCACAGAAGGACAGCCCTATTTGATATAAAGCCCTACTTGGTTGCATTATCATGATATAACATAGGTTGTTGTGAACATCCAAAGTACCACAAGATCTGTTAAGATTTATAGAAGACTGAATTTCTACGGGTCTATAAATTCCATAATGCAGTTCCTGGGGCAACACGTAGAAATGTTTGCTTAACTCCTATTTTCTAAAAATCTTAAGAATTTATTTCCTCCATCTGAATGTCCATGAGACTCCTCTAATATGTGAATCATAAAACTAATCACACAGCCTTGAAGTCTGAGTTATTCTCACACAGGATTCCTGAGACAGGAGAATAACTCCCATTCTAAAGATAAACATGTTAAATGTGACAAGAATATAATAGGCTATATAACAAGTTTTTTGGAACTGGACCTTAAAGCTTGCTGGTTTTATGGCCAATTATGTTCTATTGAGGCTGTGGACAAATGTGAATAAATGCCATGAAAAACCCTTCCATGCCAACTAGCTCGTGCTTACAAAGTTAGTTCTCTCGTTCCAAAGCAGATACCCAGGGAAATGTAGGGTCTCACCTGTAACCATATCCGTGAAGAAAGAGGCAGAATTTACACACAGCTTTGGAAACCTCTTAGGTCTAAAATATTGCAGATGCTGAAACAAGGAAGTGCTGCGAGATGACCTTGTCTACTGAGTGTGAAGCATTAATTCCATCTATCCTCTACTCTCGTTAAAGAATAAGAAAGTTGCATTCATAGGTCTTGATTGGCTACAAAATAAGAAAAAATGTCAGTGTTTGCCTGGCAGCTTGGCCTTGGGTAAGACATACCAACTTATTATTTTTCAATCAGGTATCTAAGTTTTATTTGCTGTTGATGCAGAAACTAGTGACTCTTCCAGGCTTCCTGACCAACCTAAGGAAATGAAGTATAAAAGTTGTCACTATGTCCTGATCACATTTAACTCTGTGATTAAAAAGATCTCCTGGGGTGGTGGTGGTGGTGGTGGTGTCCCCTATTAAGTGTGATATAAATCTATTTTGTAAAACAGAATTATACATAGGTAGTTTAATGATTATTTGTAGGATGGGAGAGGAGTGTGGGGATGTGTGAAAAAGTATAATCTCTTCAATATTTTCACTTTTTATCTTACACTGATATGTAGTATTTACATTGCTAACATAGCAGATGCTTTTTATTTTACAATTCAAAAATATTGTTTTTTAAATGAGAGGATTTGTTTGGCCTTGATTTTTACTCTCGACAGCTGCAGTTTTCTAATTCATGATATATTCTGGGGAAACATCTAAAGGGAAATCACCTGTTGAATTTTGAATGGATTCATCTATGTTGAAATCTTTGAAGCTGAAGTCAGATAACCACTGGGAAATAAAACAATGTAAAATGAGGACAGAGATTGTGCAAATAAAGAGAGTATTTTCTGGGAAATCAAGCATGTATGGAACAAAAGTAGCAAGAAGAGCTAACAGCAATTGGTATGTTCAGTAATATTTTGCTTGTGGTATTTAAAGAAGAGCCCTAGAAAGTAACCTGTATGAAACTAAGAAGAGTTTAGGCTGGATTCACTAAATCACAAGGAACATGACTCTAAGCACAATGTAATCCAGCTCAGGGCAGGTTCTGGGGCTAGGTAAGTCCTGCTCTCTCAGAAAGGCCTTTATTCTAAAAGGTGTGAAGCTGGGGTCTCCACTCCATTCAACAGACTTCACCTCCTCAGTCCCTCTGCTCAGTTTCCTGCTTCCTATGGGAACTTCAGCAGTTGGTGCTCTGAACCCATTGGGAAATGAGAAACCCATTTAGTATTATGAATTTGGAATTCTCTCTAAAACGGTAACAAATCAATATTTATTGCTAGAAGGTAAGAAATTGAGATAATGTCTGCTAAGATTCATGAATTCTATCACAAAAATGCCCTCACTGGTTTTACTTTTACAAGAATCTACAATAACAGATTCAGTTATAAAAGTCTAAAGTAGTAGACGACCTTCCACACCCACAAGGCTCCATTTAAAACTCTGGTTATCAGGCTAATGGATGTAATACAGTTGAGTCCACCTCCAATTACAGAGCTTCATAACATACACATAAACTGACCTCTGTGGACCTCGCGGCGCTGAATTAAAGACAAGATTGGAAAGTTTCTTTAACTCAAATCCACAGACAGAAGCACAAAGATGCACCCATACAGACCAAACACAGACCAAAATCCAAGCAGTAACACCTTCAGAAAAGTGTAGGGACTTCTACCCCCAGGGGGTAAAGTGGTACAGAGGCAATCTCTTTCCTTCCCAGTGGTCCCAGTTTGAGATTGTACTCTATCTGTTTGAATTTTAACAAAGGACAGCTCTTGGGCCTCCCTGGTGGCCTAGGGGAGTAAGTATCTCAGTGCTATCACCGCTATGGCCTGAGTTCGATCCCCGGCCAGGGAGCTGACCCACAGGGTGCAGCAGACCTCTCCTGTCCTGCCCGCTACTCCCCCCAGCAGTGTACTTCAACAGATCTGCCTGTTCTGCTCCCCACTCTGTCTCTGGTGAATCCTCTCACCCCCCGCATATCTGGCCCACAACCCAGTTCTACACAAAAATAAAGTCTTAAAAGAAAACCATTAAAAACAACAGCAAAAAAAATAAATAAATAAAAAAAAATCAAAGGACAGCTCTTCAGCAAAGTAGCAGTTCTCCCAAATAGAGGTAACAGGCTTCTTCAGTACTTTTTAATATAACAGATACTGTAACTCCACAATCCAGTTTACCCTTTCAATCTCTATCTTTGGGGAAGTCATCTAAAGTCTTGATGACCTGTAATGACCTTTAGTCATTTAGTCATAATTTAGGCCAATGTAGTGAAATACACTTTTACCAATAACATATCTGAAAAGCACCTGAAAAAAAAAAAACTTAGGGGATTCCAACAGCACTCACTGACTTCTGACAAACCCATATACAGTTTCATAATTTTTGTTTTAGCTGTGCTAAAAAAAAAAAAAAGAAGCAGAAGAAGAAGACAGATTTGTGATCAGGCTCTTCCCCTCTTCCTTTCAAATCACTACTTCAGGACTGTTCCTCTAGAGAACATTTCCAGAAATGTGCCTTGGCTCAGTTGCCTGTTAACCAAAACAAAAGTCCCCGTGCCCATCAACTCAGTCCTTGAAGATGTGATTCTCCACCAGCGCTGCCTGTTACAGGTCTGCCACACTCCTCTCAATTTTCAGATCTAGATGAGTGACATGATATATACAAAACCCACCAGCATTCTTCTTCAACAGGATGGGCAAAAATAAAATATGGCAGCCATTATGAAAGAATAGGTATCTCTAAGGAAACAAAAATCAGAATGGGGAATAGGCACAGATTGAGATGTTCCAGTGGTTTTACTTGTACAACAGCCAACTAGTTTCCAAGCAAGCCTTACACAGGACCCTTTAACAGCCCCATGCCACTTTGATTTGAGAGAGGAAAAAGCATTACACACTTGATTTCTCTCCCTGCTCAGTGGGCCTCTTCTTCGCCTACGTCTCCCTTTGTCCTTGAGCTTCACTTATCTATTCTAGCGGGTTCCATTTGGGGAACGTCATCTGCGTCACTGCCATTTCACCGAGTCCCTTTTCTGAATAACTCTTGTTACTTGACAAGTCTGTTGATATTCTAGTTCCCTTCTCTGGTGGAGAAGGGAGAGAGAGCAGGCATGCCTACCAAAATGTGCCCTAGGATAAACACAGAACAATAAACAGAGTGTGCTTTCACTTGAGAAATCATGAATTTCTATGATGTTGGTAGGCAGTAGGTATTTTCCTCATTTTACTGGTGGCAAAGAGGCACATTGCCTTAGCCGCTAGACAGGGCACTAAGTGCCTTTCCTATTTTCATTCAGATCATCAGCAGCACCGTGAGGAATCATTTCCAAGCTGCAGATTAGGAAACTGTGGATACAGAATGCAAGGGATTCTCCCACAGTCCCATATTTTTCAAATGGTACAAACCTGGCATCAAAACCCATGTTTGGTCATTATACTATTCTCTCACAGCGCAGCATTTTGGGATTCTGAGTTCTGTAAGGAAACAGGCATATTCCTCGTTCTAAAAGAAGTCTGTAAACTCTTTAATCCAAAGAGATTACAAGAACGTGAACTGCCGTCCATTGTTCTTTCTGTCACAGGACCCCCTGGGGTCCCCACAATTTTACTCTGAATCTCTGCAGCATCTGATCTTCTTGGCATGGTTTACAGATTACCTGGAACTCATCCTCTTTGTACTTAATCCTTAAGGAAAAGTCAAGAAACCAGTTTGGAGCAAGAATCTCTTTTTTATAGAATGACAGAATTGGCTTTCATTCCTATATACATCTACTACTCTACAGTGATCAAAAACTGGATAAGATTTGCTATGTTATTGATGTTGTTATATTTTTTAGCTAGCATCCATGTGGTTTCACCTAAAATTGTGCACATACCCTGGGCCCATAGGCCACTGTCTCTGGATTAAGAGAGAGAATAGTGTGTAGTTAAAAGGAGTGTTGGTCTTATCATTTTGAAACCCAAACAAATACTTTTCTTCCACCATCAACTCTTAGGAAAGCCAGAGATATGTCAGTTACTTCCTTGGCCCTGGTGTTCTTTATTCGAGTGAGACAACTAGATTCTATGAACCTCAATTCCTAACATTTCATTCGATATAATCTATATGGAAACTCCTGAATTTGAAAGAAAAGTACCAAACAGCTTGCTGTGCTGAACACTGAGGATAAGAATATCACTACAAGGGATTCCAGAGCAGAATGAACAGACAGGAAGACAGGAGGGTTCAGTGAGAGAGATGGGTGTGGCCAGGCTGCAGGAGAGGAAGGGAGTAGGAGGGGTGAGGAGGTGGGTGTGGCCAGGCTGCAAGAGAGGAGGGGAGTAGGAGGGACGAGGAGGTGGGTGTGGCCAGTGCAGGAGCAGAGGGGGCAATGGGAAGAGCGAGGAGGTGGGTGTGGCCAGTGCAGGAGCAGAGGGGCAAGAGAAGGCAGGAGGGTGGATTTGAGGCTGGTGGCGGTGTGGGAAGTGTGGGCAAGTCTCAGTCTCATGGACACCCACAGGGACATGCTTAACAAAAGCCACCCAGGTGTTGTCCCAGACGCCATCTCTAACCTGGGTTGCCTTTTCAGTTTTATTTCTGTATTACTTCACTCACTGGCCAACTTGATATTTATCCACTGCAGAAAAATCTTCTCGGGTTGGGAAAAAATATATAAATGTTGGAACTCACCCCAAATCTTCATGTTAATAGTTACCCTAGTCTCCCCGCCCCCTCCCTACATGACTTCAATACATCCAATGGTGTATTCTTTGCTACTTAGCTTTGTTTTAATCAAAGAAGTAAATGTCTATGGCCAGGGAATGGCATGTACACCCATAAAGCTGGGCAGAGTCTCACAGTGATCAGCCCTCTGCAGTGTCTCAAGAGTAGTGGCAACAAGCAAAGTTTGTGTTCCAACCCCAATTTACATCCTTACAGACGTACCTGGGGCAAGTTCAATGCCCACCACACCATGGCAACCACTAGCCACATGTGGCTACTGAGCGCTTGAGGTGCAGTTGGTATGACTGAGGACCTAATCTTTTTTTTTAAGATTTATTTATTTATGCATACAAGCTGGGGTACAGGCCAGAGGCGTGGGGTGGCGAGAGGGTTCACCAGAGACAGAGTGGGGAGCACAATAGGCAGATCGACAGAAATACACTGCTGAGGGGAGCAGCGGGTGAGGCAGGAGAGGTCTGCCATGCCATGTGGGAATCTCCCCGGCCGGGCATCGAACTTGCGTTGTCGCTGCCCAACAACTCCACAGCGCAGTGCTTAAGTGCTGCGCTACCAGGGAGGTCCCCTGAGAACTTAATTTTTAATTTTAGTTAATTTTAATTTTGATTTAATTTTAAGAACAGATACTCTATTCGGTTATTGGCAAACATTTAAATAGTTTAGCTATATGAATTGACTTTCAACTATAAATTTTAGGAATCCTACATACTGAATAAGTATTGTGATAAACATTTAGCATCTGAATTGAAATGTTTTATAAATACACACTGGATTTTGAAGACTGGGTGTGAAAAAAATTTAAATATCTCCTTACTACCTTTATGCTGATTATACAGCAAAGTAATAATAGTTTAGATAAGTTGGGTTATATAAAATATATTATTAGTTTTACTGGTTTTTAAATGATTACTTTTAATCATGTCAAGTATGATTCCTAGGAAATTTTTAATGTGGCTCATACTCTACTTCAGCTGGACAGAGAGATACACCTTGTGCTTTAATTTCTTCTTCAGTAACACATTTACACTCGTCACTGAGTAACAGTAATTTCCTGGAGTGGTGATTGTGGTAACAAGACAAACATGAGGTTCTTGGCAAAAGCCCTGGCAACTAGCTGGACGGCCTCACCAAAGAGCTATTATTCTGTGGACACTATTTCCATCTTTACTTTCCTTGACCTAGAAAGCAGACGTTGAGGAGATCCCGTGAGAGAGTTGTTCTGTTCTCACAGGTGCCCTGAAAACGCAGAGGGCTGTGCAGTTGGGATGCTGAAAATTCACCAAATGAATCCCCATTTTCTTCTCACCTCACAGATTCCTACTCTGTGACCATTAGGACCCACAAATATGGCTGATATGCATCTTTTCATTCACTCATTAAATCTAATTTTCAATTCTTACATTGCTTTGTGGTTAAAAGTCTGTAATAAGGGCCTCCCTGGTGGCACAGGGGTTAAGTATCAGCACTATCATGTTATTGCCACTGTGGTCTGAGTTTGATCCCCGGCCAGGAGCTGACCCACATGGTGTAGCAGACCTCCCTGTTTCACCCGCTGCTCCCCTCAGCAGTGTGTTTAGGTAGATCCCACTGTTCTGCTCCCCACTATGTCTCTGGTGAATCTTCTCCCACCTCCCCACCTCTGGCCTAGACCCCAGCTCTTGTATGCATAAATGAATTTTAAAAATCTTTAAAAAAATCTGCAATAAAAAATGTACTCATGTCAGAAAACAGAGACAACTTTAAAATGACAAGGAACAGTCTGTTCTTCAACCATCTCTCCTGAAGTTAGAAGGCATTTTCTCTCTCTTGCTTTTTGATTCTTTTTATTATAGTAGTGGTTTACAATTTTAACATTTCTTTAAGATTTTCTATATTCTTCTTTGTTCCTTATCATTTCTAAATTTGGTATAATTTGGAGAACTGGAAATGTTTGATATTCCTTTATAAATGATGAAAGGAAAACAAGAAACTAAAAGTTAAATTGCAGAAAAGTGGCAATTGGTGCCACTCAAACATAAACATTCTTTAAATAATTTATTTATGTGACTAATCTATTCAATAAGTATTAAAGTGCTCTTGAAAATGTGCTAACTTTGAATTTCTATTTCCCCACATTCTATGCAGCACAAATTAAATTTACTTTTAGTGGTTCAAGTCTTTTTCCCAAGGTAACTCTTTAATGTAAATTAAATGTGTGAATTTTCTGGGTTTCAATAAGACAATGAAAGCAATCATAATTGTTAAAACTTAGTGATTTCCAGGGCAATATTATAGGTTCTTGTATTGACTCACTGAATTTTTACAAAAATCTTATGGGATAGTATGGGAAACAGGTTAATAGCCCCCAAAGCTGTCCCTGGCTAAGGCCCAGAACCTGTGAAAGTGATGTTTGTGTGGCAAGGGGGAAGGAAGGCTGCAGATAGAGAAAGTCTGCTTAACCAGGGGACCTTGAGAAGGGGAGAGCGCCCCCTATTACCCAGATGTCTCTGTCTTCACAAGGGTCTTTAACGGAGGAGGTGGGAGGGGCAGGGGTCAGAGAAGTTGATGGTCCGATGCTGAGATGCTGCTGGCTTTGAAGATGGAACAGGGCCAAGAACCAAGGACCATGGGCAGCCTTCAGAATCCAGAAAAAACATGAAAACCAAAACCAGAACAACCGCTCAAAGAAACAAACAAGTCTCCCCTATAGCCTCGAGAAAGGAATGCTGCAGTCCTGCCAATTCTAGCCAATGGATCCCGATTTGGAGTCTGACCTTCAGATTGTGATAATGTGTGTTGTTTTAAGCTGTTTATGGCAGTTTGTCAGAGCAGTAAGAGGAAGCTAACACAGATAGGTAACTCACATTATTCCCATTTGAAAGACAGGAAATTTAAATAACTGACCGGGAGGTGACCTAATACGCAAATGTTTGGCCAGGGAAGGGAGCTGTGCACTGTGGCTTTTAGCGCGTGTCAAGAAAATAAGTGAGGGCCAGCCTGTGGCATCTTAGCTCTCAGCTCCACTGCCACTTCCTCGCTGAAGCCTCCTTGACTGCACGATGTGATGTCAAAGGGTACAGGCTTAGCCTAGAATGTAACTCCTATTTGATGCTCTTAGAACAATTATAATTACTTATGTGAGTCCTGACTCCACCACCAGGCCCCGTGAGAGCAGGGCAGTGGCCACCTATTGCTCTCGGTGCCTGTCACCTAGACGTGCTGTCCCTCTGTCTCCTGCCGTCTGCCGTTTCAACAATCTAACCATGACACATTTCTTTGATGCATGTTGAATTTGTTGGACATAGCCTTGAATACAGTAGATTAGGGGAAACAAATTTCAAAACCTCTACTCTAGGCCCTATTCAAGTAACTCCACTCCATGAAAATAAAATCTGAGGGAATGAAACACTATCCAGAAGAAACTTTTTGTAAGATGACAAAATTACCACATTCACATTTTGTTTGCCAGAAAGATACGTTTTACATTCTACTGCATTTTTCGGTGGTCACAAGATTTCATTATATTGAAGGCTGGTACTGGAGGATGTTTTAAGTCTACTTATCTAGAAAGCAAAGAAACACAGAAAAATTTTATATAACCAGACTTTTTTTTTTTTTTAAGTTAAGGGACTTTCTGTTGCTTCATTCAGTCTATACTTGTAGCCATATAACTATGTATTTCTACCTGGTGATATAATCTTTTTAATCTTCATTCTATGGCTTACCCCCAAACATTTATGATTATGATGAGTACAATATTCTATATATTTTATAGTTTGTGTATATATATATACACATACATATATAATTATTACACCAATAAATCTTTACACCAATAAATTGATGTAATTTTTACACTAAAAAATTGATGTGAAATTATACCAATAATAATTTGGTGTAAAATCACACCAATTATTTTTGATGTAAGTTCCTGAATACCCACCCTTCATAGCTCTCTCTCTCTCTCTCTCTCTCTCTCTCTCTCTCTCTCCCTCCCTCCCTCTCTCCCTTCCTACATTTTCTGTTACTCTTTATCATTATGGTCGTTTTAAACTTTAAACATTCCTTTTACATTTTGTATGATTTTCCTTTGTTTCTTATTATGTCTACATTTGGTCTCATTTGGAGCACTAGAAAGATGCACGATTAGCTGAAAAAGATGATTCCAGATGTACTTTGAATTTAGTAAGCCTTTGCCTCAGAGACTTGTGTTGCTAATTACTAAGCTGTGGATCAGATTCAATTAATTCTTATACCCATGGAGAGCCATTCAATTCATTTGTCCATTTTCTGTGGCTTTGAGATTAAGTTCACAATCAGTTCATAGGGAAAAACAACTGCCAATGAATCTCTGTGCTTTTAAGCTCCACGATGTACCCATCTATGTCAAGGCATTTAAAATCACACTCCATTACACAGGTTTCCTTTCTCAGGGGGCTCTTAAATTAGTATGTTCACAATTCAACCTCACTAAAATGAAATAAGAACATTAACCCAGGCTTCTGAATGTCTGGAAGTTGTTTCTTCTACGTGCAGCCTTGCACAAAGATGAAAATGAGCAAACTATGTTAAAGGCCCTTTGATAATGAAGTTTTCCTAGTTTAGCATATTCACTATCGGGTAAGAAAAAAATATCATTTTATTCCCTTTGAAGTAGTTCCTACATTATGTCCCTGGTCCCGATTTTATTCACTTTACAGCACACATAAGCAAGTGCATGATCCAATTCCTTCATTTCACTTCCCTCCTTCTCTTAGGTTCTCAAAGAACTCGTCCAGGAAGGAAGGATTATCTTGAGGATTATCTTGCTTGTTCTACACGAAGGGACCCAAATAGGGAGATTTGTTGAAGAGCAAAAAGCAACCTGCTTGGTGTTTCTTCCAGCCACACTCCCTGTGCCACCCTCTGGCAGAGACATGGAAAAGAAATAGGAAGCCCAACCTAACAGCCTCTCCTCTGCTGAGGGGGTGACCCAGTGGTCAGTGATGTCTCATTTGTGCAGGAGCCTGTGGTAGATCCCTGCACTCTGAGTTGGCCCATCTCCCTGGTAGGACTCTACTCTTTTTTTTTTTTAAGATTTATTTATTTATGCATACAAGCTGGGGTACAGGCCAGAGGTGTGGGGCAGCGAGAGGGCTCACCAGAGACAGAGTGGGGAGCAGAACAGGCAGATTGACAAAATTACATGAGGTCTGCTGCGCCATGTGGGAATCGCCCTGGCTGGGGATCGAACTCGCGTCGCCGCTGCTGACAACTCCACAGCGCAGCGCTTAACCGCTGTGCCACCAGGGAGGCCCGACTCTGTCCTTATATACCTCTCAGTAGTTTACAAAATGTGCCCATAACAACGACATGGTGGTGCTGCCAGCAGACAGGCCAGAGAGCAGTCCCGGTGAATGACCCAGCAGGGGCCCTGTACTGGACACTCTGACGCTGGACCTTCCAACTCCAAATCTAGGAGTCAGATTGAATCACAGTAGTTTTCCATCACTCAGGGGAACAAAAGACGACCAGGGAAAACCCAAGTTTCTTTGTATTTACAGATACATTGTAGAGGTCAGAGTTAAAAAAAATAAGTTCCCTTTTTGGTGGAGGCCACCTCACTCACCAGAGCAGACTGGACAGACTTTCCTCCAAAGGGCCGGGCTAATACTTTAGGCTCTGTGAGCCATCTATGGACCCTATCGCATCGTCTCCTCTCTCCTACCTCCTCCTCCTTTTTGCTTTGTTTTACAACACTTTCAAACTGAGAAGATTGTTCGCAGTTTGTGGGCCGCACCAAAACAAGGATCTGACTCACAGCGCGCTGGCTGGGCATGTGGCATCTGGGTCACCATGGAGACCTGTAACTCAGCTTTCGGGACAGTGAGTAAAGACCCCTGGCTCGGAAATGTTTGTCACATAAGCGCACACCCTTCACTCACAGTAAGATTTCACTTCCACCACTCACCACAAGGCCAAGCCATGGTTAAATTTCCTAGTTGTTGGCCTGAATTAAAGACAAAGGCCACCTTGCCTTGTGACATAGAGAGGCCCCAGGAACCCCCAAACCAAAATTTTTTGGTTTCTAATATCTCAGAGACATCCCTGGATTTTTACATTTTTTCACTTTTGAGCTGAAACCCTTGAATCTGTGTGTGGCAAGTAGTTCTGGAGCCAGAGAGGGAGACTAACAGTTGCCCAACTCTTGCTTCTTGCCCTACTCTTGTTACCCCTAAACCTTATCAGTGACTAGTCGAATACCTATTTTTTGGAGGAAGAGGAAATATACGTTAAAGAAGAAGTCAACTTCCAGGGTTGTGATGTGTGAATGGTGTAAGGAATTATAGATATTTACCAGAACATGGCAGATAAAAATAAATTAGAGAGTGTTTGAGGCCTTTAACAAAATGTACTATAAAAGAAGAAAAAAAATTCCTAGAAGGTGTCTGTTCATTCTCCCATCAGATCAGTGATAAGGAAAGATGAAATGAAGCCATCTATAGCAAAATGAAGGGCATTCAAGGGAATTATCTATAAATAAAGTAGGTCAGAATGACAAAAACCAAATATCAGAAATTTATATAATGGACAATTTGACAAAATAAAATACTTGCGAAAATTAGCAAGGACTCTGAGGTTTAAAAGAGAGGGGTAGGAAGAAAGGGAAAATGAGATAGAAGGGCTGGTGATGGGTAAAAAGGTTCCATTCAATTTTGATAGTAAAATGGTTACGCAAAAGTCCACAAGCGAAAATAAAATAATAATCTCCCATCAAAGCAGTTTTTGAGACAGTGATGAATAGGAACATTGAAGGAATTTCTTCATTTTTTCCTCTTAAACTGGACTGCAACTTATGAGGCCATTGTTACAATCTCACATGAGAATTCATGTGTCCCCTGTCTACGCCAGTGACCTGCAACAGTTTATTTTGATGTCTGTTTAGCAAGCCCTTCCACTTTGGACCACGCAGCCACACTACAATCTGTGCCGGCCCAAAGTATATCTCCGCATGGAGACTCACAGCCTTTCATGGTGACACCCTGATCACAAAGCCTTCTGAGGAACACCAACATTCACACTCATGTATTGACTGGAGTAGTTTTCCCTAACATTAACTTACTTGCAGACATTTCAGTAAAAGTTAAGTAGGCAGTTTTATCAATTGAGTTTCTTCATTTCTGTGTCAACTGCTAAAGGAATTTCAAATAATTAGCAATATTTATTCAGGACTTAGTCTATAAAGGGAATTATTCTGGACCACACAGTGACATAAAGTTGCCTTAGTTCCTGCATATGTGAGGTTTCCCATCTTCCAGTGAGATAAGAAAAATCATAAATAGTAAGGAAAATCAGTAATTAAAAATTCAGTGAAATAGTGCAAGGCAGATTCACTGCAAAATCCATAACGGTAAGTATTACAGGGCATTAGAAAAGAGAGGTCATGTCTTCATTCATCAATTATTTCACTGGCATTCACATTTGCCAGCTTATTTACCCCCTTTCTAGACTGTTCCTCAGGACTCAGAATTATATATCATATACCCAGCTTCCCATGGGAAGTTACTATGTATACACTAACAGCATCTCCCACTTAACATGTCTTAATAGCCTGAGATTCTCTCACCAAATCTTCTCCTACAGGCTTCAACATCTGATTGGCAATTCAGTCCTTCCGTGCCTAAAGCCAAGACACCAACAAACAAAAAGCCAAAACCCAAATATTGTACATTCACCCCTCATTCCTCTCTTCTTTCACACTTTATGCTCTATACGTAAGGAAACCCTGTCGGCTTGATATGTACCAAACACAACCACTTCCTGTGATCTCAACAACTACTGAACAACAACAATTACCATCACGGGCATTCAGCAATAGCCTTCTTGGGCTTGGTTTCCCAAAGCCCAAGGAAGCTAGTGGACCTTCTGCAGTCGTCCACGCTTTTCCTCCCCTGCTCAGGGTCTTCCAAATCAACCAGCTTATTGTTTCTTTTTTTACAGATTGATTTATTTATGCATTTAAGAGCTGGGGTGCAGGCCAGAGATGCAGGGGATGAGAAGATTCACCAGAGAGTGTGGAGCAGAATAGGTAGATCGACTGAAGTGCACTGCTGAGGGGAGCAGCGGGAGACAGGAGAGGTCTGCTGCGCCATGTGGGAAGCTCCCTGGCTGGGGATCGAACTCATGCTGAATGGCTGGTGATAGCTTCATAGTGCTGAGACTTAACCCCTTGTGCCACCAGGGAGGTGTCTAACCAGCTTATTGTTAACAGAGCATTTACTGTCCACTAAGCTCTTTGCAAGAATTAACTTACTTAATTTAACAATAACCTTACACGATAGGTGCTCTTACTCTCTATCTTACCAGTGAAAAAACCAAGGCAGAGGGAGGAAATGTCATTTATCAAGATCACACAGCTCATGAGCAATGGAAGGGGTCTCAAACCTGCCATTCTGGCTCCAGTCTGAGCACGTAACTTCTGTGCCCGTCCAAGTCTCCATGATGGTTGGCAAGCCTGACCTGGCCTGGCCTTGTCACCCAATGACCTCACCTTCTACCGTCGCCTTGGCTCACTGGCCATACTGGTCTCCTCCCTGTTCCTCAGACACCTCAGGCTTCTTACAGGCCTTTTACCATGGCTGGTCCTTTCCCCATGGAGAGGTCCCAGCTCACCTCCTGACCTCCTATGGTCTTTCTTCATATGACATCTATTTGTTAGGATGTCCCTGAGACCTCATTGAATATCTGCTAATACATCCAGACACTCACCACACATATTCCTTCATAAACCCTCATAGCAGCTCTGGGTTGGTGGAGCTATTCCTCCCAGCTCACAGGTGAGGAAAAGAGGCACAGAGATGTTCAAAGCATGCAGAAGGTCACACAGCTGATAACTGATGAAGTAAGGATTCCCGGGGGGGGGGGGACCCTGGCTCTGGAGCTGGCTATCCTATGTGCGTGCGCGCACACACACACACACACACAAACACACACACACACACACACACATACACACACCCACACACCCACATCAATATACAAAAGTTTGATCACTCAAGTTTGATGGGAAAATAAGAGAGGGGGAAAAAACCAATATGTTCAAGCTTAGGGTCAGAATAAGAAGATGGTTAGCAGATCTGCTTCAAGGAGGGTGGGTGGGTTTAAAGGAGGGTGGGTGGGTCAGAGCCATGTTTCTCAGACTGTCACCCTAAAGGTGACATCAGGACCACCTGGGTGTTGCTGATAGCACAGATTCTGGCTTCTACACTGGTCCTTCTTAGGTAGAGCATTTGGGACCAGGAACTGGAGGATTTGTAAGAATAAGATGTCCCAGGTGATTTTGAAACACTGAAAATTTCAAACAGTCTGGGAAGCTAGTTTCATTGACTGAAATTTGAGGAAATTTCATTGAGGAAAGCCTCATCACCCTAAGGAAACACTTCCATAACAATAAGATATATGTATTGTACTTTCACCCCCAAACTTGGCAATTTAGGGCAGGAGTCTTTGATGAGTTTGTTCATGGGTGGATTCCTAGTACCTTGTAGGTCCATAGGGAGCTGGTTATAAATAGTTGTCTGATATGTGAATGTAAACTAGCTCAGAGAAAGTATTCCAGATGCAGTGATTCTGGATGAGCTTACCTGACTCGGAGGGGTCCGAGGCTTCTATCAGACTTCCAAAAGTTCCGTTTCATCATTATTTACTTAGAAGTGTGAAGAGAGTTAAAATACACTGGCTTTTAGATTCACTGATCTAAGTGTGACTCGAGCCTCTGGCATTTAGTAGCTATGTGACACACACACGATAACTCATCTTCCTGAATTACTATTTTCTTAATCAGTAAATTCATCAATACTTACTTAACATCACTACAGATATTGTACAAAATTAAAGGGTCCTCATAAAAAAATGATTGCTTAATGACTGAGATGGCGTGAGCAGTGTATTTAACTAGAGACTCTGCTAATGTTATTAGCAAGAGTTGAACTTGGAAAACGAATGTCTCAAATCCTCCTGAACTAACTTGTGAAAACTTAAAAGAGTAATGAGTATGAAATCATTCTACTTGGTGTTTCTTCTTAATTATGACCCAGTAGTTCAAGGACAGTAGTACTCTTCCGAAAATCCAACCATGATTTGTTAAAGAAATTAGCATAGACCATTACAGCTTAGTATTCTGTCACTCAGAGGCAGTCAAGCCAAATGACTTTCACTTAAAAACTTTTAGTGTAACAGGTATCGTTCATTCATTATTTACTACATCCTTGATATCTGAACATTGAAATGTCAGAGAAAAAAGTCGATTGTGCTGAAACCACTGGGACTCCAATGTCTCCCCAGTTCTGGAAACTTCAGCACACACCCCTGTCCTGACCCGGGATTTCAGTGACTAAGCAGATCTCCTCCCTAACCTAAAATAGGAATTACCACCATCTACTCTCTCCTTGTGGATCATACACAAAGGAGTAACATCATCTACGATAATTAAGGCACAGAAATGTTATTTGACAAGTGGCAAGAAACAGCTTGCTAGTGAAAACATCATGCACTCCACAAAATTCTCAAGAACTTTATTCTGACTTGATGCCTAAGTTCAGCACGTTGAAAAGGCATTTCCGTTGCAGTGTACAAAATAGAATCCCCAAATACCTTAAAGTTAGAGAGCTAATCACCAACTTCTACACCGCCTGATCAGCTGTATGTCATATAAAAGTATCTACCTCTTCTTTCAAATGAAAGTTCTAAAATAAAATCCACTTAATGAAACCCAATTCCAAAGCTTAATTTTTCTTGAGCACAAAAGTTAGTAACAGCATACAAATGATTAGGCAGGAGAGAAATTTCAGAGAAAGAAAATCAGCTCTTTTAAGGATAGGGTTTTGAAAGCTTTTCCCCAAACAGGAAAGACTGTGGGAAAGTCTAGATCACCTCTTTGTTTCTCTAAAGCTGAACACCCCAAACCGTAAATTGCAACTTCATTTCTATAATAATAGTTCCATCAATGAGGCGGCTTTGCCCTGTACAGCGAGCCTACCATTATGATCAGAGTCCGAGGTCTGCTCATTTCATCGTCACTTTCCAGAGGCAGAATTTCGTGGGATGGTTCCTCCTGGCGTCGTCTACAAATGTGTGGACAGCTCCTCTGGACCACAGCACGGAAAGCTTGCAGCAGAACAATGCTGGCAGTGCAGCCCATCGCTGCATCCTGGAGCCTACAAAATAACTTCTATGTTGATGCTATGTTTGCAAAACAGTGGCTCCTTGTCCCTGAAAACAGCCTACATCGCAGCTGCAGCCAGCTCCCCCTCCAATCACTCCTTTAGCTCTGATCATCTGATCACCGCCAAATAGCTTGGATGCAGAAATGGGAAAGATTGGACCCGCTGAAACTGAACACACGCAGGAGTATTGGAGCACGGTGCCCAGAGAGGATTTCTCAATTCATTTTGAGAGCATGTTTCCTGTTCCCTGTGATGATTCTCTTCGACTCCAGTTTCAAACGTCTGAAAAATATCTCTTGCCCACTCAGCCACTCAAAAAAATCACTTTTTTTTAAGTCAAACAAATGAAAATCTGACTGGCCCTGACATTTTTTCCCAGGCAAATGAGGGTCCTAAAACGAGTGGGAATGATTGCTTTTAAAAAATGTACACACTTCCCGAAGGAAATTTTGCTAGACACCTCACTAAGTGCTTGTGGTTTTACTGCTCATAGCTCATCACTTCCAGAAATGAAAATTGGCTTATCCCAAACAGAGTCTGCTGAATCAAAATGATTTATCAAAAGTATGCAAGCATTAACCAAACCCTGTGAGTGACACCAGTGTTCCTCCGATTTCCTTTCAATTGCGCAGTTGTTCTGTTCCCACACATGCAATTCTGCCGCCTAATACATTTTTATATTTACATAAGTGGCTCGCAGGGCTGAAAATATCTCTATTACTGAGGTCACTCAGCGAGCTCTGCCAAGCTGACCTCTTAGAAAAAGCAGCTGTAGAGCATTTCCACATCCTATCAATAAAAATCCAAGGCTTGGGGAAGGACTTTGAGGTCTTTGGTAGTTAAGAGTCCAGTCTGTCCTGACTCCTGCGAGACTAGTCACTCGGAAGAGATGCTTAGAAATCACGTGACCTGCTTGGAATGGCCTCAAGATCTAATGGTATACTGTAAGAGAATAGGACAGCAGGGGATACTTACACTAAAAATATCTCAGGGAAAATGGATTTTGCTTACAAATGAGGAAAGGATGAAATCCCCAATAGGATTTTCAATGTCGGGATCATTCTGTTCAGCTCATTCTTCCAGTGTAACTTCCAGAGACTCAAAGTAACAATTTTCCTGGGTTTCTGGGCTCCATGGTGGAGGCTGCTGCAGAAGTTTGGAGAAGGTTTGCTGTGCTGTAAGGTGTGGCCACTTCAACCCCAGAAAAGTTGCTCTCACACAATGCACCAGTAGGCACTAATTGCTCAGTAAGCTGTCACAACACAGTCTCGTTTTAATTGGTATGTTTGCCAGGGAAGTAAAACAGTTTTCTTTTTCTTTAAAGAGGTCCTGCCTGCCAGGAGTTTTTCATCTCTCTGTTTTGAGCAAACATATTTTAGTGCTGCTGGAAAAAGAAGAAAAAAATGCTAATGGTGTTGGCAACCCCCCAGCTCCCTCCGGACCTTTGTCAGACTGCCTGGGTGCTGATCTAAACCACTTTTACCCCAAACAACTGGGGCATTTACTGAGAGAGGCTACAATTCAGCCTGTCTGGTTGTGTATTGACTATCCACATAAATGGTGTCCAACAGAGACAAAGCTCAGAGTGCGAGTCCACGACTATGAAAATGGCTTTTCAAATATGATCGCCCCCGGGCTCCCTGCACCTCAATGCCCACCCCGACATGCCCATGCCCAGACCCCGTACATGGCTCTCTCCTCTTCGATCCTGGTCCTCTGCTCAAGAGCCAGTAGCTGGAAGGCAGACGAGGTGCTGGCTGGAGCAGCTGACGCGGCCCACCAGCAAGGTTGGCAGGGGAGCAGGAAGACATCCCTCAGACTTACACAGGGTCTTGGCAGGGCAGAGGCAGTTCACATCCCAAACTCCTTTCTAGCCACCTCTCTCTAAATCTGGCTAACCTCTGGGTAGCTCTTGGAGTCAGATGTTTTGGTAGATGCCAAAGTCTTTGGGGGAACAAATGAGATGCTTTCTAGCTATTAGAGTTCTGCTTTCATTGATCCCTTCCTGGCCTCCTAGGAATTGTCCCTATTATTGATGGGCTGCTATGGGACTCTCAATGGAGTCTCTCACTTTCTCTTTCAACTTCCATCATCAAGGAAAGGGAACCTCCAAGAATGAGTTTCTTGGGAACTCAGTACACAGCACGGTCACACAAGGGTGAGGAGGCCAGAGGGGTGAGAACCAGGAAATGCCAGACACGCAGGCCAACATTTTCTGATGGAAAATTTCAAACATGCAGCAAAGTTGCAAGAAAGGGGTTGAGTTCTGAGCTCCAAGTTTCACAGAGGAAATTAAGCTGGGATCAGGTAGGGGTGGGGTGGAGACAGAGATCAACCCAGAGAGACAAGACCCTCTCCACTCCCCCACACATTTACCATACATGTTGATGCACAGGAGTTGGTGTTAAATGAGGTGTCTATTCTACATGGGTGTCTACTATTCTCTCTTGAAGTATTATTGGGCTGTCGGAAAAGTTATGATGCATTTTTGCTTGACAAATAGAAAAAATACATCATGACTTTTCCAACAGCCCCATAGTAAAATACAGCATTAATTTGGTCTTCAAGCATCAACTGTGTATGGCCTTACTAATTAATGCCTTTGGGGGAGTCTTCTTTGTGTTCATCTGCCTCCTTTCCCTGAATCTGTTTTTAACATCCACTATATTTATTAAATATAAACTATGAGAAGCAATGTTTTTAACTTACTGTCATAAATGAGCAAACAATGTCATTAGCATTTGTAAGACTAGATTTTCCAACGACGTGGTAAGAATTAGATTTCATTCCAGGTTGTTAAATACACACACACACACAAACACACACAAACACACACACACACACACGTTGTTTTGTCATATAGATGTTGATTCACTGGCCACTCACACAATCAAAAAATCATGTACAGGGAAACACTTCCTGTTTCCAAGCAGATGGCTGTGTTTTGTAGGAATGAAGTACCTTGACGCAGGTAAGAAATGGAAGGGCAGAGGACAGATTATGGATATGATATACCTTAGCGAAAGTTAAATATAGGAAGAAAAAGCACTTTTGGAGAATAAACAGAGACTAAAAACAAGAAAGAAGGAACTAGGAAGTAGAATTTAAAAACATCTCCTAGGGCCTCCCCGGCGGCCCAAAGGGTAAGTCTCAGCACTATGAAGCTATCTGCAGCCACTGCAGCACGAGTTCAATCCCTGGCCAGGGAGCTTCCCACATGGCGCAGCAGACTCTCCTGTCTCCCTGCTGCTCCCCTCAGCAGTGTACTTCAACCAGTCTGACTGTTCTTCTCTCCGCTCTGTCTCTAATGAATCCTCTCACCACCCCACACCTCTGACCTACACCTCAGTTCTTGTATGCATAAATAGATAAATAGTTAAAATAAAACAAAGCAAAACAAAAGCTGCAAGTGGTGGCTATGTATAGACGTGTTCGGGGCATTTCATCTGCAGACTCTATTGAACTGGATGTTGCCAGATCTTAGAACAATTAAAAACTAGTATGGGCTGAGGAGGGTGCATGGCTGTCGGCCTCTCCGCCACTCAGACCACAGGGGATTTCAAGCAGCCTGCAGCGTCACGGTCAGAGACCCCACCCACGGGGCCTCCAGCAAATTTCAGCTCAACTGTGACTGTGGTACAGTCGCGTAGTGGGGCTTACGCCTCTGCTCAAGGGTCATTTCTGACTTTCTGACTCATTAATAGCCCCCAGGGCTGGGCTGGTGGCTGGTAACAAAGGGCGGGTGATCCCTATGGCAAAAATGACCGTGGGTATATTTCTCCCAAATACCCCTGAGAGCTAGGAGGGCTCTGGCTCCTGTCTCGGGGGATGTTCTTCCTGCTGGATGCGGCTCATCTCTTCCCTACAGGTCTGGACAAGCGAGTTTAGCTTCTAGAACCGATTTCTAAAAATTTTGGGGCTATTGATGATTTGATGCTAGATGTTGCTATTTCTGCCATAAGAATAATCATGTAAAGATCATTTGGCAATGGGCTAGGGAAATGCAGATTTAATGTGAATAAGGCCTACTGAATGCATCAGGCTTTCCCAGATTTGCTAAATTACACAAGAGTGTCGGACTACACGCACGTTGAGACGCAACCTGGGCTTAGCTGGCCTGAGCTTGGGCTCACATGGGAATAAGACCGACTCCCTGTGTAACTATGAACCACCTGTCCCTATGTGATAGGAGATGTTGATTGTCCCTAGGAAAGAGGTGACTTTGGGTTGAGCAAGATTGAAGCCATCACCCCAGGTCATCTTTGGAATCTGAAAAGGTTGTCCAAGCTCAAAGAGGAAGGCCCGCCCACTACCCACTCACCCTCCAATCACCTGGAGGCTGGCGGTCTGGACACCCTGGCTGGGAGTCAGCCACTTGCCCTTCTGGGTCAGTATGAGAATTTGGAGGGACTCTCAGGTGGGTGGGAGCAGAACCACCTCAGTGTGTGTTGCGCCTTCTTGAACACCAGTGGTATTCTATGCAGAGACATGGGACGGGAAAAGAGCAGGAGACAGAAGCAGAGGGCAGTAAACTTCCATCTGCTTATTTAAACTAGGGCACATAGGAACTCAGTGATCTGTGCAATGAATCAGTCAAATCAAAAGTCAACTCCTCCCTCTCCTCCTTCTCCTCATCATCAAGACCCTAATCCTACTGGACTTGACTGTAAATTTTCCAGAGGTGCCGCAATTGTTCTGAAGCAAAACGATCCCCTTGGAGAACCTGACAGATGAAAGACAAGTGGGGATTTAGCCACAAGCAAGTAAAGCTAGATCACAAATTTGGACATTTTCAGGGTAGGGGGAAATGTGACTCTTTTTTCCTTGTCTATTTCCTTGTCTATTTTGGTGCCATGGAGGCAGGAGTTAATTGGTGCTTTCTAAACCAAACGTGGAGAATTCTGGTGAAATGGTCCTAAGGCTGTGGCCCTTCAGCAAGGGGGATCCTTGCTTCAGTCTTGCTGCTACTTCTTCTCAAGACCTTGGACCACTCTGGTCTGAACCCATGACCTCTAATTGCCACATCTGTGCTCCGGACAGTTCTCATCTTTCAGTCTCGCTCCTCATCTTCTCTTAATTGTTGTGGCCTTTTCTTTCAGGCATCTTTCCACTTGCTGATCATTATTGAGTGGTACAATTAATCACTTTGGAAATAAGCACACTATGCTCTCATTTTAAAAATCCAGGTGCTGTTGCCAAGCCCTTCTTTATCTTCATTTCCTACCTTTGGCACTGACACAGCTCAAAAACAGATTATTCTTTTGTTGTACATTTAGATGCACCAGAAAATGATCCTTTATTGCTCTCTGAGGCAGCTTCCTCATCAGAAGCTTCCTGCAGAGTATGGGGCTAATTTAAATGTTCCATTAATACGCCTTCCATTTCTCAAGCTTCTATGTTTGATTGAACTCTTCTCAGGTGATAATAAATCTTTCATATTCTTAATAGAAGGCAGCAAAGTGCAGTGGGGCCAAAGCTCAGGAAGCAGACAGCCAAGTTTAAATCCCTGTGGAGTCACTTACAACCTTAGTCATTTTAAGCAAAAATTTAAAGCCTCAGTTTACTCAACCATGAAATGGATGATATTCACGAGGCTTTACCGGTGTTAGTGATGGAAGCTTAGAGTAGAAAATTTAGGCTGGAAGTTTGCACAAGGTCAAAACCCAGAGGTGAGGGTAGGGGTGATTAACAGTTATTATACTGGCTGTGGAAATCTCCAGGAATTAGGTAAAGTCAGAAAACCAACTCAACTGACCCCAAAGCAATAAAATTCCACAAAGGAGTAAATTCTCCCCAAAGAACACTATATAAGGATGCCCCCTGCTTTGGCAAAGTGCAGATCTTGTCCTGAAGCTGCTTACCTGCACCTATGCGGGTGTCTCTTTTTCCTAGTAAGCTTTTAAAATGCAGTTGCTGCCCATCTGTATCTATGCAGATGTCTTTTTCCTTAATACATTTGTCAATAAACTCCTGTTTGCTGCAAAACAGGAAGTTCTGCCGAAACCATTGTCAGAGGAACACAAGAACCCCAATCACTGAACCCCCAACATCAGTGCCTGACTCAGTACCAGGCATATAGTAAGTGTTGAATATTTGTTAGTTATTACTAGAGGAGAGAAGGTTAAGGACTTCCAGACATGGCTTGTTTTTTTCCCATGCCAACCTCCCCAAGTGGTATTTAAAAAAAAAAATACCCTGACTCTTTCTTGCTCAGGGACACACAATGTTCCTTCCTGATGGAGGAATGGTGGCATTGGGCATGCTTCCTCGGGGCTTTCAAGTTGGTTCCCATGGTAACATGAGACTAGCTCCATAACCCCTTTGCAGCCCATTTCCATGAGTAAACAAATTTAAAATAAAATAATAATACCTCACTTACTCAGAGGTCACTCATGTTGCAACCTCAACTATTCTGCTCGCAGCCAAGCCCTGGGAAGCAGCAGAAGCAATTTCTGCAGAGTCAGAAGAAGATGGCACCAGATTTATTAATTGTATGAAGCCTCAGGCAACAGCTTGGAGGAGAGAGCCTCCTACTTCACCTTTCTCGTAGCTACCTTGGGCAAGATTCTAAAGAGCTGCTGAGAGAGGTTTATAATGACCTTTGGCCAATTGGAATATAATTCTGTCTTGCCCTGTCCCCGGGCCAGTCATTAGGACTGGAAGGACTATGGAAGAGACAGGAGTGCTGATAGCCATCTGCTTTTTCAAGGGTTTGGCGGGACCAGCCCTGAAGCCAGTCAACCCAGACTCAGCCCCCAAATGGTGTTCAGGGTTGTGTAACTAGGGCAGGAGGGAGAGCTCATTTTCTCTAGTCTGGTACCTAGCAAGTGATTGAGAGTGATGAACACACACTTTGGCATTAAAGAGACCTGGGTTTGAATTCCTCAAGTCTTATTTTTTCTGCAGTTCAATGAAGCTAAGATGACAGTGTGTATAAAACACCGGTATACATGATACATTTCATCATTCTTCTACCATTATTTTTAAAAGATTTATTTACTTATGCATACAAGCTGGGCTGTAGACCAGAGGTGGTGGGGGAGGGATGAGAGGATTCACCAGAGACAGAGTGGGGAGCAGAACAGGCAGATCTACTGAAATACACTGCTGAGGGGAGCAGCAGACTAGACAGGAGAGGTCTGCTGTGCCATGTGGGTCAGCTCCCTGGCCGGGGATCGAACTCAGGCCACAGTGGCAACAACATGATAGCCCTGAGGCTTAACTCCCTGTGCCACCAGGGAAGTCCCTCTTCTACCATTATTATTAATACAATTATAAAGATTATTATTACTGTTACGCTAAGTGAAAGCCAGAGTGAGGAGGGTAACAGTCCTATAAGTCAAGGATTATAGTTGATGCAGTCATATGTGTACAGTAAATCAAGCAAAAGGGGAAGCCTTGGTACTGAAAGGCAAAGTGACCAGACCACTAGCTAATGAGTCCAGGGCACATAGCTGGCTGGGTGCACATAAAGGTTTGATCTCCCTGCCCTCCCAAAGGAAGGGACAAATGACACATAATTTGAAAAAAAATAGAATTCACTATACACACCTCTGGGGCTAGTCCATGGTGCATATCATAAGCACCATAAAGGATGTAAATTCAGTGTTCTAACCCAGTTGAGGAACGAGTGGTCACAGAATGACACTGATGCATCAGGAAAAGTCAGGCTATGTTCAGTAACTGCAGCTCAAGGAGGAAGAAAAATATATAAAATATTCTAGGTGAAATTTCCACTGATGGCTGCTTTTGATTTTTCAAAGTTTCTGATTGAGTGTGGTAAATGATGTTCTCTTCAAAAGTTAGCTGTGTGAAAATTATTCTCAGTTGATGCTGGATAAATAAGCTCTGAACTGTACTTTCAGTACTTGTTCTATTTTATTTTCTATGTTCATTTTCTGGCAGGAATTAGCCACCCACATCCTAAAAATTCCAAGTAAAATCTAGTTTATAATAATCATGCGTTGCTTTGCAAAACATGAAAATGGCGAGTCTTTTAAGCTATTTACAAATGTGTTTACCAAATCAATTCAACAGATGAAAAGGGTGGTGTCGATATGAGAAATCTCAGCTTTAGTTTCTTTGCTAGGGCTCAGGGGAGTAGCCCAACATATCATTTTGGGGTTGATGCAAAGCATGCAGCTCCCTTTTGAAAGGAAATGAGAATAAAGCAAGGGTTAAGCCCAGCAGGCAGAGGAGGCTAGAGCCATATTCGAAAGATTGACTTGATAGATAATGCTCAGCTTCGCTATAAACCCTAAGCTGCAAGAGGTGGCTTCTTCAAGGTTTTGTTCCTATTAGCTCTAGTTTTTACTACTGACAAAGGATACTGCAGTTCTGAAAGAGAAATGGTGCAACTTTCATTCCAGCAAGATGTGGTAAGAGATGTGGGTGAGGTTTGGACTTTGACAATAATTATGGCTTCACATAAATCTTGTTGCCTCTCTCTCTGTGGATCTAAGTTTGCTTGTCCATAAAATTAGGTAGCTAGAACACATGACCTCAGGAGCTAGGGTCCCAAAGTGGTAACCAACCACAAGATTCAAAGAGGTGACTGATAACCAATGTCTAGATGTTGGGGTAGAAGTGATGCTAGGAAGAGCTTTTGCTCACATCATTCCCTCTACTAACATCTTTAAAAAAGCTACAGTGAATATTGGGCCTCCCTGGTGGCACAACAGATTAAGTCTCAGCACTATGATGCTATCTGTAGCCACTGCAGCACGAGTTTGATCCCTGGTCAGGGAATTTCCCACATGGCACAGAAGACCTCTTGTCTCGCCCGCTGCTCCCCTCAGCAGTGTATTTCAGTCACTCTGCCTGTTCTGCTCCCCACTCTGTCTCTGGTGAGCCCTCTTACCACCCCACAGCTTGCCTGCAGCTCAGCTTGTATGCAATAAATAAATAAATCTTTAAAAAAAATGCTACAGTGAATATCACAGGAGATGTTGAAAAAGAGAAGAGCTCTGAGCAGATAGAAACAGAGGAGGCATAGCCAAACCCACTGCCTTTTCTTGGCAGTAAAGTCATCGCCAAGTCAGAAGTCAGTAAGACTTTATCCCACCTGCTTCCTACCTCAATCCAGCCCAATGTGCAGAATAATTACCCCAATGAGATGTGTAGATGGCAGAGTCCTGGGGAGCAGAAGCAGTTGATGGGATGGTCACAGTAAGACTCAGTTGTTTTCTCCTGGAAGGTATGACCCTTTCGCTGTGCACAGACCTGAGTTTGGCATTACCTGGATTTGTGACCCCGAGCAAATGTTTCCATTTCCAATGCAGTGACATGAGGATGAGAAGAAAATATGTGTACGTTATTTGATGAGGTCTAAATGAGAGAATTCAAATGACACACTTAACAGAGTGCCTAGGACCTAGTAGGAGCCACTAAATAGAGAAGCTCTATTACTTATGAACGTGTTACCAGTAAACTGCCAGGAAAGGGAAAGGGCATAGAATGGGCACCATTTTCCCCACCTCCTCTTACATGCAGCCACCTTGGATTACAAGTCCCAGTATGTCTCGAACTACACTTCCTGAATGGGGGGCAGCTGGGAAAGAGCAAAGTGGATATAGAAAGGGAACTGGAACAAAGGGCAGGGGGCTTGGAGGAGATGTGGAGGAGAGACAGGTGAAGACATGGTGAAGAGGTTCAGGGAAGAGACACGTGGGTGAGGGGGACATGGGAAGGTTGTTCCTAGTCCTCGCCAGAGACAGTGGTGGCTGTTATCTTGCCTTTATGTTGGATTATGTGTTACAGTTTGCATTTTTCCCCTCTCCTCTGTCCCAGCTCTCTGGAGTCTCTCTAACCCCCTGCGGGTGGTTCCCTGCCAGAAAGTACCTTGGACTAGTGGCACGCTTCGGAGCCTCGGTAGCCCCACTTCAGGCTGTGCCTGTTTGGCTTGGCATCTTCCCAAGAGGGGATGTGTAATTTTCAGAGTTTTATTAGAAATACCATTTCTTCTCTTCTCTCTCTATGCACACTAATTCTTTTATGAGATCTTTTAACACTAGGAGTATGCTTCTTTTGCCTTCGGGCATGCAAATGGCCCAATCCTTTACAGAGCATGCACCCCTTAACATTTTGGGGCCCTGGGTGCCCTTCAGTCACATGCTAACAAATTCAACTCAGAAACATACACAGTTGACAACCACACCAAGTGCGTCGACTGTACCAATCACTGCTGGCTGTTTTTAGTCACCACTGAAAAAGGAAAAACCTCCCCAGAAATCGCTGTGCTCCCAGCATTTTAGAATAGAAGAATGCAGAAAGGAATACAGGATGCTCATGTTTACCCTTTAGGCAAATTATCATCCTGTTTTCTATTCAAGAGCAGAAGGAGAAGGAGGAAGAGTCACATGCCACAGCGAAAGGGAATTGAGCTCTGAAAGCAGCCTCCTTCCTCTCCTTCACCCACTCTGGCCTCCAGTCCGCAGCGTCCTGCCGGGCAGTGAGGGACAGGCCATTGATATCTCGCACAGACTCTCGGGACTTCACTCCAGCCTAGACTTCACATTCCTTATTGGAGCAGGAAGCAGGAAGGCGCCCAGCTCAGGTGGCTGAGCTGCCAGAAGGCAAAACTGCGATCTGAATGGAGATTTTCACCAGGGCTACTGGGTTATGTGTGGGGGGTAGGACAGAGGGTGAAAGATTCCAGCCACTATGCAGTTATTGCTTCTCCCTTGAACAACCCTTAAAACTGGCAATACACAAAAGCCCCCAAATTCAATTTCATGTGTACTAGGTCTTCAAAAATATATGTGTGATCAGAACATGATTCTGTTACATTCCTCAAAAGGAATGCAAACTATCTTGATGCAATATTAGTAAAGGTCTAACCCGTAGCTAGCAGGAGGTTGAAGACAAAGAAATGTCTATGAATGTGATTTGGCTTCTATAGCACCTTCGGTTACTGCACATCTATGAATACAGATACTGATATTTTAGGTCCCCTTTGTAATTCACTTGATATATGATTTATTTCTAATTGAATCGACTAGCAACTTATATTTTGTAGGAGCTACCAGTGAAATATGCTTGAGAGTTAAGTTTAACTTTGTTATCAGAGACAACCTGTTGTTCTATGTGCTGGTTAAGGAGGATTCTGCAAAACCTTGACCTGTTTTTGAAAGTCTGGTCTATCTCTTACTAGCTTTAAAATTTTCATGAAGTCACTTAATTCCTCTCCACTTGCACGCCCACCTCAAGGGACTGTTTGGAGAATTAAATGAATTAACAGAGTGGAAGTCTCAGCATCATGCCAGATTAAGCCAGGCCAGCCTCTGGTACCCTCTGGTACTCTCTCCACATGCTGAGAGGGGTGTCGCGGGGAGGTTCCATCCTGAATGTCTTACAGGTCAGGGTATGTCATATAGAGAGATTGCAACCATGATCGCTTCTTTCTAGCAGCTTCTATCTAAGTAGAACTCAACACACAATCATTATTGACAGATATTTTTGAGAGCCCTGTGGGAAGAGGTCTTTGGTGCATGCTGCTGGGGTTATTAGCACTCCTGGTGTTGGCAGGTAAGACCTCCCTCCTGCCTATTAGTTTTCGCATAGATGACACTTCATTCTACCTGCCATCTCATGCCCCCTTCTTTTTTTTTTTTAAAGATTTATTTATTTATACATACAAGCTGGGGTACAGACCAGAGGCGTGGGGTGGCGAGAAGCTTCACCAGAGACAGAGTGGGGAGCAGAACAGGCAGATCAGAAATGCACTGCTGAGGGCAGCAGCAGGCGAGGCAGGAGAGGTCTGCCGCACCATGTGGGATTCTCCCGGGTTGGGCATCGAACTCGCATTG
This sequence comes from Scalopus aquaticus, assembly GCA_004024925.1. Taxonomy (NCBI): domain Eukaryota; kingdom Metazoa; phylum Chordata; class Mammalia; order Eulipotyphla; family Talpidae; genus Scalopus; species Scalopus aquaticus. Next base: position 125,045 of record PVIJ01000870.1, read on the forward strand.
CTGCTGCCGACAGCTCCACAGCGCAGCGCTTAACCGCTGCGCCACCAGGGAGGCCCCTCATGCCCCCTTCTAATTCGCAAAGCCAATGCACACTCACACATGTGCATGACATATACATCTGTGTTAGGTAATGCGAGGGGCACAGTGTCCCAAGCTTATCATCACAGTTTCTGCAAGTCAGAAAGTTGGGAAGAGCAGAGATGGGTCACTAGCTCAAGATGTCTCCTGGGGTTATAGACACAGCGTCAAGTGGGGTTACAGTCCCCTGAAGGCTGCAGACCCCTCTGCCCACATGGCTGCTGCACACTGCAGCTGCCTGGTGGATGGATTTCTGCTTGAATGTCCTATTGACAGTGTAGCCAGCTTCTGCCAGAGCAAGGGCCCAAGTGAGGGAGGTGGAGGCGGCCAAGAACTTATGACCTGTGGGCCTCCCTGGTGGTGCAGGGGTTAAGTCTCAGCACTGTGACGCTATCAGCAGCCACTGCAGCACGAGTTCGATCCCTGGCCAGGGAGCTGACCCACATGGCACAGCAGACCTCTCCTGTCTCGCCTGCTGCTCCCCTTAGCAGTATATTTCAGTGGATCTGCCTGTTCTGCTCCCTGCTCTGTCTCTGGTGAATCCTCTCACCACCCCAAACCTCTGACCTGCAGTCCAGCTCTTATATGCATAAATAAATAAAAATAAATCTTCAAAAAAAAAGAGCTTATGACCTGATCTCAGAGGTTACACACCATTATCCCTGCAGTAGCCTATTGTTTATACAGGTCAGACCTACTCAGATTAGGAGAAACACACAGGGCATGAACACCAGGAGATTCTCACTGGGCTCCCTTTGAAGGACTCTTAACACACACACACCCACCCCACACACCCTCCCTCTTTAATGAATCAGCTGATGATAACAAATGTGATTCATTCAACAATGACTTATCAAGCACCACGATGAGCCTCATACCGGGACATTGCTGTCAATAATGCAATTGCTTTCAAAAACTCTTTTCAATTCAAAGGTCTCTCTTAATTCTTTCTAGATCTTGAACAAATAGGGTATTGTGGGGTAACCGTATGAAGCTTTTTGGTGCCCTAGCATTGAAGGCATGTCAGCATAGGTGGGCACAGTAGCTTATTGGGATCCCACATAGAGCCCAAGCCAAGGAGAGCAGCCACTGAGCCAAACAGTGGGCCAGTTGAGAGCGCCAGCAACTGCTGAACAAATGGCTTAAAAGAGCATGGCGGAGCCTCCCTGGTGGCGTAGGGGTTAAAGTCTCATCATATCAACAAGGGGTTAAAGTCAAGCTATCAACAGCCACTGCAGCATGAGTTTGATCCCCAGCCAGGGAGCTTCCCACATGACGCAGCAGACTTCTGCCTCGCTCGCTGCCCCCCTCAGCAGTGTATTTCAGTAGATCCACCTGTTCTGCTCCCCACTCTGTCTCTGCTGAATCCTCTCATCCCCTGCACCTCTGGCCTAAACCCCAGTTCTCATACGAATAAATAAATTAAAAAAATAAATCTCTAAAAAAAAAAAAAGCATGGCAGACCATGTGTGCCTTTTCAGAATCTGCATTTTCAGGATGGGGTGTGACGGAGCTGTCATCAGTCAACTGTTACTCTAGATCGCTGCCACAGGCGAGAGGGCTTGGTGTTGATGTACAGTCATGGTTTCAGATTTCTGCCTGTTTCCATTTCAGGGCTGACCTACACACTTGTGACAAATGGGACAAGATAAGGGGGCGGTGTGCTGGCTGCTACTTTTAGTTATGAGAGGAAATGTGCACTGAACGCGGTGCGATTCTCAGAGAGTTCATTGTTGATGGGGTGTGGAAGAGGCCATAGTTGCATTTTTATCTGCTTGAACATTTTTTAATATATATTACTCATACTCTTAGCCATAAACTTGCTTTTTCATGAAAGGGACACTATTGATCTGCAAAATTCAATTTTTGCAAAATCAAGCCTTAGGTGAGCGGATATGTGACATTGCTGTTCTTAGGCATTTTAGCCAGTTACATAATCGATACCATTTGCTTCATTGGAATGGATTGTGGGGTAATATTAACTAACTGGTAAGTTGTCTAGAATGAATGGTGAGGATTTTACTTGGCCTAACCATTTCTCCTTCAGCAAAATTCTTGCTCATGTCCTTTACACTAAATTGCTCACATCATTCCTACCTAGAAAAGAGATTTCTTTGAAGTCTCCTACCCATTCAAGAAGCATTTGGTGGGCTTCCCTGGTGGCGCAGAGGGTTAAGTCTCAGCACTAGGAAGCTATCTGCAGCCACTACAGCGGGAGTTCAATCCCCGGCCAGGGAGCTTCCCACACATGGTGCAGCAGACCTCTCCTGTCTCTCCTGCCTTGCTCGCTGCTCCCCTCAGCAGTGCATTTTAATGCATCCACCTGCTCTGCTCCCCACTCTGAATCCTCTCACCCCCCACACCTCTGGCCTGCACCCCAGCTCTTGTATGCATAAATAAAATCTTTTTTAAAAAGAAGCATTTGGTGTCTCCTCTGTGTATAGTCATGTGTGATACCTGCGCACCCTGTATCTTGTGTCCAGTCAGGAGGGTTTGGGGGGGAGTAGCAATGGAGGTAGAAGACGACAACCTTCCTGGTGTGACACAAAATGTAACAACAAAATCAGTGGCATAAAAGAATCCTGTAAGGCCAGGGCTCCGCCTTGTCTTCAAGATGCTGAGTGAACATGAGTTCAGGCGAAGGGGTTTGCAGCTGGCCCCGTGGGGCATCTGTGTCTCTGCTGTCTGTGTCCAGGTCCTGGCTCAGCCATCTACGGGCCACGGATGATGGGTCAGGGATTTGACTTTTCTGTGGCTCATGTCTCAACTGAGGACGGGAAGTCTGGTGGTCAACTAGAATTGACCGTCCAAGCCAGTACCACTGACCGCGAGAGAGGGAGATTATTATTATTAATTAAAAATTAATAATAATAATAATTAATAAAGTTATGCCAAGATGACAGGCACCAGAAGGGGCGATGCAGAGATAAACCTGGATGCACGCTCACCTTGGTAATGATTTCTAACTCTTACAGTGGCTCTGAAAATCAAAGTAAACCCATGTGAAACCAACTAGGTGTTTGGTATAAAAGCATCAGTAGGACCTCCCTGGTGGCGCAATGGGTTAAGAGCTGCGCTGTGGAGCTGTCGGCAGCTGCAGTGCGAGTTCGATGCCCGGCCTGGAGAGATTCCCACATGGCGCAGCAGACCTCTCCTGCCTTGCCCGCTGCTTCCCTCAGCTGTGTGTTACTGTCGAGCTGCCTGTTCTGCTCCCCACTCTGTCTCTGGTGAACCCTCTAACTGCCCCACACCTCTGCCTGCACCCCAGCTTGTAAGCAAAAATAAATAAAAAAATCTTTAAAAAAGCATCAGTAACTGAGCAACACAAGCACAACCTAATCATTCAAGAGGTCCGGTGTGAACAAGGAGAAGCAGCTCTGGGTAGCTTTTGAACTTGGCTCCCCCTAGGGGTCAGGTTAAATTTCAGGGTGGGAGGAACGGGAACATGGGCTCCAACATGTAGGGAGTCAGAAAGATGAATTTCAGCCAGGACGGGGTGCAGCCAACATGTGCAGGGGAGCGTCACCCTTTAGCCCTGGAGAGCTGGGGGAGGCCAGGAGGTGGCCGTCAAGCCTCATTGTCCACGTGACTTCAGATCAGGGCAGGGGAAGGAAAGGACACCTCGATGTTCACAGGGCTCCCCCATTCACGCTGTGCACCTGGGGTCTCCAAAGCCTCACCTCTCACTTCATAATCGAATTGGGCTCCAGAGGCCTACCCCACCTCTCTTTCTAGATATCTGTGCTCTCCCCCAAATTCCACGTGGCCTTTCAGCTTGTTTCCCAGCCAGCCCTGCCTGGCCACTATCCGTTGCTTTCACAGTTGTGCCATTTTCCATCAGACATTGGGGTAATATTCACTCTTCATGGTCATCCATGTGCAACAGGCGACAATTCCAGAGGACACGTGTGCACTGGCGGGGGCAGGAGGACAGAGCTCAGGGAGCTGCCCAAGCTGGGCACAGAGAGAAGCAAGTGCTCCAGGCCGGAGGCGACTGGCCTCGGGAACGGTGAGCCCAGGAGGGAGGCCCACAGCGGCTAGCAAGTCAAGAAGGGCCAGAGTAGAATCCAGAAAGAATTCATGGCCACACATGCAGATTGGTCCAAATCTGCATAAATGATTTCAGATCCAAAGACACATTCCCAGAGGGAAGACCGGTAGCCAGTAGAGAGCCAGTAATAAGTGGGGTAGGAGAGGGGATGGAAGGAGGGCTTGTCAGTGGGTATTGAGCTTTCCAGAAGGTTCTGGAAAAGCAAGCAGGCATGGAAGTGTTGGCCAGGGATGTGGACACTCTGCTGTGGGACAACAGGTCGCTCTGCTCCTCCTTGTCTGTGTTTCTCACAGTGTGAGCCCAAAGCTGTGACGTCTCGTACCTGCAGGTCTCTTAGCGACCCCTAAACACGATGCTAATTTCAATCCCTAGCGCCGCCCCCTTGTCACATCCTTCTTCTCACTTCCAATCTGGCCGTATTCCAAGAGCCAAAGAGGACTTGGAAAATGACACCCTCTTCCACTGAGAGTTCTACCACTTACAAGTTTTCCTTGTATTTTCTTTAAGTCTTGATGCCAATGGCACCCAATGGCAGCTGCGCCCTTTAGACTGAGTTGATGATATCGTGAGTCGCTGCCCCAGGCCTGGGCGGCAGAGCTCCACAGCTTATCTGCACCCCGAAAGCTCAATACCCACTGACAAGCCCTCCTTCCATCCCCTCTCCTACCCCACTTACTAAAAAAAGTTATTGTTTAGATCAACCCAGCCCACTTTTTTTTTTTAAGATTTATTTTTTATTTATACATACAAGTTGGGGTACAGGCCAGGGGCGTGGGGCGGCGAGAGGGCTCACCAGAGACAGAGCGGGTAGCAGAACAGGCAGATCAGAAATACACTGCTGAGGGGAGCAGCGGGCGAGGCAGGAGAGGTCTGCCGCACCATGTGGGATTCTCCCCGGCCGGGCGTCGAACTCGCGTCGCCGCTGCGGACAGCTCCACAGCGCAGCGCTTAACCGCTGCGCCACCGGGGAGGCCCCCAGCCCACTTTTAAGCAATCTCATTTTGGGCACTTCCTGTCCACATCTCCCAGAGAGCCACAGCTGCCCCTCACGGATGACAGCAGAATTCCCTAGGGTCACAGCATCTTTGCTAGCAGCGGGGAGGGTGCAAGGGGCCGAAGGGCTGGTGAGGAGGCCTCCACGAGCACCCACCACGCCTGTGTCTCTCCCCCAGAGAAAGACTGCCCACCACTGTGCTCTGTATGACCACAAGGAAATCACTGCTAGCCACGGCTGTGTCCCTTTGGCACTGAAGGGGTTAACCTACTGCCATGGTTCCGGGCTGTTGTGTGTCAACAACGGATGATTAAAGATGGGTGGGCAGGGGTATCCTAGCAGAATTTGAAAGTTACTAGCTTTAAAGTGACTGGTTAAGCGCTGTGCTGTGGAGCTGTCCGCAGCGGCGACGCGAGTTCGACGCCCGGTCGGGGAGAATCCCACATGGCGTGGCAGACCTCTCCTGCCTCGCCCGCTGCTCCCCTCAGCAGTGTATTTCTGATCTGCCTGTTCTGCTACCCGCTCTGTCTCTGGTGAACCCTCTCGCCGCCCCACGCCTCTGGCCTGCACCCCAGCTTGTATGTATAAATAAAAAATAAATAAATAATAATAATAATAATAATAAAAAAGGTAAAGTGACTGGTAGCTAGGGACAGCAGAAGTAACAACAGTAGCCTTGGCTATTGGGCGTGGGTGCCGACCAGCCAGTGCAGGGGAGCCACGAGCAGGTGTGGGGGACTTTGGAAGCCATGGGCGAGTGGCAAAGCAGTCTTGGACAGGAGTCCTGTAACCTACCCCTCTGGAGTTGCCATGGAAGAAGGGGGCAGCTCGTGCTGCGAGGGGTCAGATGTGCTCCGCTATTTGAGTTGCCTCCTGAAGGATGAGTGAATGACACTTGGGAAGTAAAGTGGGGGACTGTTTCAAACAGGCAGGGCTGTGTCCCTCAAGAAGGCATTGGCTCTGGGCGGCAGGCGCCACCTCTGGCTGGTGCTCAGCTCTCTCAATATGTGCACCGCCCCCTGGTGTCCATTGTGTGGAGGGGCATCGGGTGCTAACGCCCCTACTGCCTACATCATCCTGTAATCACCTCGAAACCGTCATCCTCAGGACCCACTGTTCACACTCCAATTTCTCCAGGTTTCAGTGATTAAATGGCACGGGAAATCAAAGCACACACAGACCAAAGCTTCTATGACAACATCACAAAACTTTCTCAATGACTTTGTGTAGAAGGAAGTCCGCCTCTTTTCCATAGGGTCTTTCATTAACAGACACAAAAGACAATTCCTTCCATTTACTCCTTTGGCCTTGTGACTGAGATTTGGTCAACTGTTCAGCTGTTCTTTACCCAATGAGATACTGAGATACAGAAAGGGTCTTAGCGACAACTCATCAAAGGGAAACAGGACAGGCAATTCCTCAAGGGGTAGGTAAGAAGCTCCAGCAGACTATATGTCCGCACGTGGCCCCTGCAGAAGGGGAGTATGCGGATTGCACCTCAGTACCCGCAATTCTGAGAAAGGGCTGGGGCGGTGTTAGACGCTCAGTGCGCTGCAGAATAACCCTGAACCACGTCAGTGCAATGTGCCCTGTGTGGACAAGAACTGATGAGTAACCAGGAAAAGATTGAGAAAGTGATGAATGCCATTGCTATTTAAGAAATGGCAAGAATTTCAGATTACAGTTTTGTTAGAATATGGGGTAAAAATCCTTAAGAAGAGTTTAAGTTCCTGGGGTGCCCTGGTGGTCAGGAATGGCCTGCGGGAAGTGAGGGGACTCATCAGAGACAGAGTTGGGGGCAGAACAGGCAGATTGACTGAAATACACTGTCAAGGGGTGCAGTGGTGAGGCAGGAGAGGTCTGCTGTGCCATGTGGGGAAGCTCCCTGGCTGGGGATCGAACTCATGCCATAGTGGTGATAGTGCTCGGACTTAACCCTAGACTACCAGGGAGGCTCCTGGAAGGCTGGCTCTTAAAGGCTGGATTATTTCTGGCAGTTAAACTATCTCAATTAGAATCAGAGAAAAGACCACAATCCTTCCATTGTTTTACTTCTGATTTTGATGACATCATGTTTATCCAAACATCATATTTATCCCATGTTTTTAAAAGGCGAACCAAAGCACAGAAATACTCATTTATTTTAGTTCCAAATGAAAGGTTTTAGCTAATAATAGTCCCTGTTCCAAATGTTAAGGCGTGGAGTTATTGGCATGCCTGATGTCTGAGGATCTTTCTTGTCTGCTAAAGTCACAAACACTGGCGTGTCTTTAAAGTTCTATGATGTGCATTTATCCTGATAATGTGAGGTAATGACTCCCAATCACTCTGGGGAGAGAAGTCATTTCTCACACGAAATGTTCAAAGGCAACTGAAGTCTGATATCTGTACCTCAGACCTAATCATTATAGAGCTTACCACTAAGTTCTGGTAGGTCTACCAAAGAAACTGTCATAATGACAAATGATAAAACTATTTCATAATCATAAAATAATGATGACTAAAGTTTCTCAAGCATTCCAAAGTGCTGTGTTTTCTCACTTAATCTGTGACATAAGCATATGATTCTCCCTTAAAGTGGGCCTCAAAAAGACATATCTGCATTCTAGGCCCTGGAAGTAATAAATGTGTCCTTATTTGGATAAAAGGTCTTTGCAGATACGATTAAATTTAGCATCTTAAAATGAGATCACTTTGGATTAGCTGGGTGGGTCCCAACTTTAAGGACAAATGACCTTAAAAAGACAAAAGAGGGGCAGACAGAGAAGACATTACAAAGGTGGTGGTAGAGATTGAAATCACACAGCCTCAAGCCAGGAAATACCTTGAGCCACCAGAAGCTTGAAGAAGCAAGGATTCAATCCTACAATTTCTAGAGGGAGAGCAGATTTGTGACCACCTTGGCCTGTCCAAGATTAATTTTCTGTTTTGTAAGCCATCTAGTGTGTGGTGACAATGATGGTAGTTCCAGGAAACAAATGCATCCCTATTTTTAAGTAGACAAATCTGAAGCTCAGAGAGGTTCAGTAATTTCCTATGGTCACACAGATAGCATTCATATATGATAGAGTCGTTTGAACTCATCTTTCTGACTCAAGAACCTTTGCTCTAAGCATAAAGACACTGGCTTAACAGTCTAAGGTGCATTTGCTTTCTTAAGACTAAGAATGCGTAGAGTGTGCTGATGCAGTTTCAGAGTAGCCCCTTCCAGCAGCTTCCTGCCTTCAGGATGCACTGTTTGCATTTAAAGAACCTTTAGGGTGTGTCCATCATCCATTCAGCCCACTTGTGGGATAAGGTAGATATATAACTCTACACTTGGCCCCCTGGAGGTGGTTCTGGCCTTGCTTATTTCCCTAATCACAGGTAGGGTTATCTTTACTCATGCTGGGCCATAATACAATGGAGAATGAGCATTAAATTAAATCTATAAAGAGCCTGAAATCAATCAAGCCTGTCATGAAACTAATTTTAGAAAAGAGGTCATTAGCTATATTTAAGTCGATATGGAAGTGAATTGAGAAAGAGAAGTTCATAGTCTCGTTAGAGAAAGGCTTTCTGCCATGAGATGGAATTTTTATTGCCTTCCATCAGATTAGCACAGCTGCCATAGTAACCCTTCAAATTGCTAGCCCTACATAAAACACCCATGTGCTCCAAGCGGGCAAGGCACTGCTGGAGAAGCAGTCTTTGATTCTCCATCAGGCACCAGGAGACACAGGATGTGATTCCAATAAATGGTGAATTCAGAGAAGAGAAAGAAAATCCTTAAAATATGTAAACTTTTTGGCCACTCCAATCAGACTATTATTCCATCCAGTACAGATGGAACTTTCGCCTGAACCATCATCTTGATTTTTGCCAAATTGTTGTACTGTATTTAGCTGTTGGTACATAATTAACAAAATCCTTCATGCAATGACTTCATTATTTTCCAGAAAATTTTATTAACTTGTATACATTGGAACTACATAGAATACAAAATCACTTGCCAAAATTAGAATAACTGCATGGAGTTTTAAAAGACAAAAGACATAATGAAATAAATGTTGCCATTCAATTCTAGCTCAATACTGTTGCCTGACAAAATCCAAGTCCAGACCCAGGCTCTCTGTTAAAAGGGGGAGAATAGCAAATGTTAGGAAGCTGGAAAGGACAGACTCCCACTGAACTGAGACTTAATCCTTGGTGTAACCAGGTGTATTGAAAGATAACTGAGAAATACCCTTTTCATAATATGAGTCAATGGTAGTAGAGCTGTGTGTGAAACCACCTAAATTAGTCAAGTATGAGTATGCATTCAAACTTTGGGAAAGAGTACTTTGGGAAACTTTGGGAAATATTTGGGAGGAGGGACAAGAAAAGTCATTTTTCAAAACGGCAATACAATCTATGTGCATTCTAAATACCCGATTACTATGAAATCTAGTTTCATTTTTCTCTCCAATTTTACTTTACCTATGATTTCTGTACCTTTCATTTATTGTGACCTTAGTTTGAGTGGTTTTGGTTACCAGGAAGTCCTCCACTATTATTTCTCACTGCAATCTTCCTTCAGGATTAAGTTCACGAATTCACTCATATCACAGCTTTAGTTGGAAACCTGTAAGACCTCCCTAAGTTTGTCAAATGATGCAAATATGGGACAAATTGCAAGGCCCTCATTAAACCTGCTCTTATCTACTAAGTAAATTAAAGTTTCTATGCCATGTATTAAATATTTAAGCACATTCACATTTATGTGTTTGCTTCTGCTACTTTTTGCAGTTAGTTACTCTCGATGCTTCTAGTCAATTTTCCAAAGACAAAATTCCACCAATTTTCTAAAAAGTGCACAAATTTCAATTGTAGAGGCCCTGCCCTATGATCGGGTGATTTCTTGCTACTGCATTCCCTTTCATTTCTCTTACTATACCCACCTCCCACTGTCCAACATTAGTTATTTAGGAATATGTTTTATTTGTGTTGATAGTTGTATGTTTGGAGACAGAGAAGCAACAAGGAAGGGTTAGGCTTGCTGCTTAGGGTTATTAAAGAAAAGAAGCTGATGACTATCAAAGTTGATCTCTCATATTCTTTGGTCTTCTCAAGACCAATGATCTATGTTTAAGACTGGTAAGAAGTGAACATTGAAAGGTAGAAAGTGAAGCCCCTAATTTTAACAGTATTCCATCAGCCTGAGACTCAAACTCTAAGTCTGAGAAATTATGCTGAGATGGACTGAAAGAATGTTCTCAAAGGCTGTGGCGGGTTCTGAGGACATAGGGACACAGGTCAGAAGATCTGAGGCACACAAATACATCACATAATGTATAAAAGAAAATTAAAGTGGATTCTGCAATCCATCATCTTGCTTTATGTTTACTCCCAGCAAATTTCTAGAGAGGATGTTAACAAGATGTTAACAAGATGGTTTGTCAGCTCTTGGGGAAGAAAAAGGTGGTTACAGGGCCTCCCTGGTGGCACAACGGGTGGCTGTGGTACGAGCTCAATGCCTGGCCGGGGAGAATCCCACATGGCGCGACAGACCTCTCCTACCTCGCCCACTGCCTCCCTCAGCAGCGTATTTTGGTGGATCTGCCTGTTCTGCTCCCCACTCTATCTCTGGTGAACCCTCTCGCCACCTCACACCTCTGGCCTGCACCCCAGCTTCTATGCAAAAATAAAATAAATCTTTAAAAAAAGAAAAAGAAAAAGGTGGTTACAAGGAGTAAGCACAGATCGCCCACATCAAACTGGGTCACAGCCACCTGGCTTCCTTTTCCCATGGCCTGAATTTTGTAAGGGCAAGACCTTGGAGATGTTCTGGTAAACATCCAGAGGTGGTTTCTAGCAGTGAACAGCACTGTTCTCTGTTGGGTGTGTTAAATTTCACACATGGCACCAGTACTGTTGTAGATGACATGAGGTGGGAAGCAGAAGCAGATGGCTGACATAACCAGAATCCAAAACATTATGACTGCAAACTAAGTCTATTTAAATTACTAAAAATCACGGAGTTTATATAGAAAGAAGAGATGTGATTTAACATTGCAATCATGTAAAAGACTTGGGCATTAGTATAAACAGATATGTGACAAAGAATGTAATATTGGGTTGTATTAGCAGAAACATAATTTAGAATAAAAGCAACAGTAATCCTGGTTTTCTTGGCACTGATGAAACTTTTGAATATGGTGCTCAGTTCTGGATGACAGAGTAGGAACGATAGAGACTGACCAGGACTCACATAGAAAAGAGTATGAAGACACTGCAAAACGTGGATAAGGAAATTCAAGAATAATGACTAAGTTTGGAGAGGTAAGGCTAATTAGTCATGACAACTGCTATCAAAAACTTTTAAATGGTCAATAAAAACAATTACATCCAATTATGAGCATGACCCATGGAATGCATCCATGTTTTGAGACGCTCCATTACCCTCTGTTTTAGTAGCAGGGTGGGGAGAAATACAAATCACTCTTCCTAAATGGGAAATATAATATGTTCAAAATAATCCAAAGGACAAATAAAGCCATTGCTACCATTGCTAGAAATTCATGGAATCCAACTTTGACTGAATACAATAAAGAAAATTCTAGAAGTAAAAGATGTACCAAAAGTGGACTTAGTGACCTTACCATTCATTCTACAATGATTTCTTGAGTGAAGAATTGTGGTTGTACACTGGGCTACATCTTGGGTAGCTGACATTTGTTTCTCTGAGTTAGTGTTAAACCACTACCTTATGCTGATTTTCTGAAAACATTCATGTTTTAAGAATATGCATAAAACATTAGGACTTATTTTCAAAAATCAACTTTAACTTATTTTTTTCTCAAATTTTAAGGTATTTTCTGTAGACAGATGAAATTTTCACTGGGTAACTACCTAAATTTCCTTAGAAATGACAATTGGGACTGCAAGTATCACTTCCTCTATCAAACTGTACAGAACTATTGTTAGGTACCCACAGTTCTAGTGGAATTTGGATAAATATCCAGTGTGGGATGCCCAGCCTTTGTTCCTGGGATGTAGTTTGGCGCCAAGTTCTCGGTGAAACTAGAATATAGAGTCAGGCAGGGGCCTCTTCTGGGACAAAAGTCTCAGTTTGAGGATATCTGCTGAAAACAGCAGACAGATATTATGGCCAGATTAGCATGACGAGCTAGACCACTTCAATAGGAAGTTAACACTTTGTGGTCCGCTCACATACTAATACGTGTTCATCTAGTCTCCGGTTTTTCAAGCCATGGTGGATTTATTTGGAACTATTAGGAGCTATTTCTCTTATCGTCCTCAGTCTAGAAGCTTTACACCTTGTTTTGGTGAAAGTGCAAGGTGTTTTATGAGAGATATTAGCTTTTTTAATATCCAGTAGTTCAGGAGTTGTGTGTGTTTTATTGAATGCTTATACCATTCATGCGGTGGCACAGAAAATGGCCAGCCCCAAGGGCTGGTAAATTTAAAGGGCACCAGCACACAAAGTGTTAAGTGTAAATAGAATTAGAGGTAGGATGTTTTAAGCAGTAGCAGCTTTAGCGCCCCTGAGGGCAACTGCCCGGATTCCCTGCCCCCTAGTGGGTGTGAGACTATGATGCACTCCATCCACAGCCCCACCAGGCACCTTCCTCCCTACTGCCCACCTTCCTGGAATTTAAGCCCTTCTAGTAAAAGTGTGAGACTGGGCCAGAAAGGCTGCCATTGCTTCAGAGATGTGAGCCCAGAGGCTGCATCTCCAGAGAGCTGGTTCCTCTAGGTGACCCTTTTTCTTTCTCTCACTATTTGGACTCTTAAGTCGTTTCTTTCTCTATCCAGTGCCGCTTCCAACGTTGCTGCCCCACGAGGTGACAATTCAGACTACACTCTAATTTTATAAATGAGGAAACTGAATTCCAAGTGGGTCAAGTATCTTCTGTAAGTGCCACAGCCAAAATAAGCACAGATGCACTGAATCTATCCTCAGCAAGCTATACCATACCCCACCAGCTGTCCATAATAGTCTACAGGTTACTTTGACACAGAGATAGGCTAGAAATGGCAATGAACCACCACAACCATGCCAGATTAAATTCTACTACCTCCTGGTCTCATTGGCATAAAGCTTTACCAAAATACATCCAGGGGGCTATGCATTTATTGTGTTAAAACGAAGGTGCTACTGATGATAGATTTACTAAAAGATTCCAATGTCATAATCTAAACGACTCAGCCTCACATGTTATGGGTCAGCAGCCAACACTGTCAAGACTATGCTGGGATGTGAGGATATGGCGCCCTCTAGGGAGAGATACTGAAAAAACAGGTCTCCTACGGAAGTGGCCACTGATGACTGAGCTTAAGTAGTTGAGTTTTTAAAATTTCATGTCCCCATTGAAAATGTTCAACTAAAGAGGTATTAGATTTTTACCTAAGATGTAATATTTCACCTACCAAAAATATTATCAATCATTGAATCGAAATAGTAAAATGGTTGATATTAAGCTCTTTAAGAGAAAAATCTAGGTGGGCAAGCTAACACAGCTTTCAGCTGAATTTGTGAAAACACTTAGGGAATTTACCCCCGTGAGGTTTCAAAAACAAAAGTATAAAATATCGACTAAATCTATTTACTTGCTTCAACTAAATAAGAGATTATTTTTGTAATCACCCTATTTCGTAAAGGATGTTTATCCTGCCGCAGTCACCCCTGCAAATCTCACTTTATCTGGGTGACTTTTGGGGGTGTCAGCGCAACATCTACAGAGCAATACATAAGGTAGGGTGTGCAGAGTAGAACACTAAGTTTAGAAAAAAAGCTAGAGAATTACGCACAGAGTTTGCTTAAAGAGAACTTTCCAACAACTGATTCAAACTGGCCACTGAAACCTGCCTACAATTTTTCCATTTGAGTTCAGAACATTCTTGTGTTCTACCTACCCTTGATGTGGTCAAGGTGTGATGGGTATTTCAGAGACTGTGAAGCAGTGTGGTATTGCCCTTCTTCTCTGAGCTGAAGCTTTTGATTCCTTTAAATGTACAGTAGTTAGTGGCTGCTGAGTAACAAACTACCTGATACTCTCTGGCTTGTGAAGAAAATCAACTGCTTGTTATTGCTAACGTGCCAGTGGGTAGACTGGGCAGTCTTCCTGGAATTGGCTGGGATTCTCAAAAATCTGGTGTCAGCCAGGCAGCTCTGTGAATCTCTGGGTTCTGGGCAGACTCCCCTCTTCTCCAGTAAGTCACACCCTTTAGCAGCTAAACCATTTTCTCATGATGCAGGTAAAGGAACAGAAGAGGCACAGAGACACCCAAGAGCTCTTGTAGCCTCTGTGTGTGTGTTAAACCCACTATGTCTCACTGGCAGAAGAGAATCATAACCCCAAGCCCACAGTCGGCATGGAAGGACACCCCAAAGAGAGGGAAGGGTGAGGAACTGAGGGGGGCTGATGCAACGGAGACCAAGGTCTAGCACCCACCTGGAAATCAGGTGCACCCAGCAAACTCCGCAGGCTCCTGTGTTGGCACAGTCAATTCTTTTGAAGAGTGGGCTTTAAGAAAGGGTAGGAGGACCAGGGAAACAAAAGACAAAGGGGGGAGGAGGGAGGATACAGTCACTTTTGCTGCCCATCAAGACCACCTTGGGCTCCTTAGCACACCCATCCCTCAGCCCTGGCAGTGGACTTTCTGATTAGAGATGAGGGGTGGGGTATGTAATCTGCATTTCTAACTAGTGATGCTGCCCCGGCAAGGGAGAGTGGGCACACACCTGAGAACTATCGTTATATAAAGTCCAGGGGGACCCAGGCTTAGGTTCTTCTGCTATCCAAAAGTAGAATGCCCCCATTTGGTATGAGTTGGTAGGTCATTTTTTGGGTCTGCACACTCAAAAACTTTTCCCTACAAATTAATGATAAGTGTTCCCAGATCCCCCAAACCACCTATTAAGTCATACCAAGCAAGAATGTTCTACTTTCAGATAGCAGAGGAATCCTGTGCTTACTTGTTTTAAGATCAATGCAGCTGGCTCAAGTTAGACCATTCACACAATCTGAGGGATCCACATTTTAAAAGAATGAGATGGAGCTGAGCATATTTAACCTTAAAACAAAGATACAGAAAGCAGAAGTGTTTTATAGGTCAGACCTCAACTAATCCAGGATTAGAAGTGGAACTTTCCTCATACTAAATCCTGCAAAATTTTTCTTCCAACGAAGCACTTAGTCTTATTCAATGAACCAGCTGCTATTAAGTTGATAAAGCACAAGAAGAGTATATGGACCCCAAGATCCTCATTGCTTGAAATCAAACCAAACATGGCTAAGGGGCCTGATATTTTCTCAGTTGATGAGCCAGATTCTTTGAAGGGAAAGTATAGTGAACTATTTCAAGCTTCAGAGGCAATTCTGACTGGGAGGTACCCGGCCCGATGGCAGGAAAGGCTTTTGCTGATAAAGTTAACTAGTGGTGGGAGATATTGACACACTATCTGGAATAGCACATGTGTGTAGTCCAAGTTCTTCCACAGCGAGCCTTGCTGAGTGATCAATTAGGTTCAAAGAAGATTTTACCAGTGAAGATTGTTACAAAAGCAAAAAAGACAGTTTTGCAACCGTCAGAAAGGACTTAGGGCTTTTCAAGGAAGAGGAGATGTCACAGGTGACATTTCTTTCTCTGTATCTAGGAAGATAATTAAATAAAAGCATCACGTGTGCCATTCAAGCCACCTGCTAGAGGTATTCACACTAGAAGATCCAGATTATCAGGTGATTCCCTTTCATTTGCCAGAGAGGAAAGAGGTTGGAGACTCAAGTTAGGTTAAAAAACAAAGGAAAATCAAACTAACTTAGCTTTTAAAGGGTTTTCACTATTGAGATCAGTTCTCCAGCCAAAGGGAGCTCAACAGGGACCTACAATTATAACCACAGGATACCTATGGCTTTCCTATGTAATACAATTTTATGATGTGGTTTTTCAAGCAAAATGCATTCATTTAATCTTGACCTTTAAACAGTGAACAAAACAAGACAATCTCCATAAAGAGGCAGCCTTGTCAATGGCTGCAGGGTAAACAAAAGAGTCATCAGGTTTTTCCGCCCTCCCATCAAGGATAGACCTCTGCAGGTCTACATGCATGCCTGATGGGCACCTGGAATGGGGGTGGGCCTGCGTGAGTGGGCACACCTGGGCCAGAGACTGGGCCTCTAAGCAGAAGAGCAGCAGAAGCAGCAGAAGGAGAAGTGGCAAAAGCAGCAGGGGAGAACAGAGCATGGAACAGAGGACCATTGGGGTGCAGTAGAGAGGCCATGAGACACCACAAGAGAGCCCAGAAACAGTGAAGATTCGCCGGGGGCTGGGAGGCTAGAAGACCCCCCCAGCCCCACTGCCTGCCCTGCACCTGGTTGCCTCACTCAAAATACTATCAAAAGCCTAAAAAGCTCCTGAAGGCTCCAGAACTCCTTCTCGTTGACCCATGTGTGTCTGTGCAGCTCCGTAGAGAACCTGCTCCGGGTGCTCTCCTGTTGCGACAATGGCAGACCAGGGTGGAACTGGGTGAAAGGAAGACCTGTGGATGCAGGGACATCTAGCCCCTCTGAGTCCAAGTTGGTAAGAAAACAGCCACAGGCATTATGAAAAGAAAACCCAAAGAGAGGTCCAGCAGCTCTCAGCGACAGGCTGAGCAGAAGCACCCACAGTCCTGCTCCTTGGAACAATGTACCCTAGAACAGCTCAGAGGTGCAAGCCTAATGCATTCAAGGGGCAATTAGCTCGGGTGAGCTACCTGGGAGAAGAAAAAGCAACTGCTTCCTGTTTCATTAAAGAGGAGGAAGGCTAAATGGTTTGACAAGGTATTATTATAATCAGTAATAATTCATCATTACATATGACCGGTCCCCAGATTTCTCAGAATGTGGCTCCACTCATTCTGAGTTTGAAACCCACAATAAGCAAGGTGAAAAAAGTTCTTCTGATTATATGGTGAGGAACTTGAGGCTCAGACACTTCCTCGCTGAAGGCATCTGCCTGGGGCTTCTTGACCTCTGTTCTGGGGCCAAACTATAATGGACACTAATCAGAGATGGTGCTTTCACGAGAAGAGAACCGAAGGCTAAGAGTATACTGAATTGCCCTGTAGTTAAAGAAGTAGGTTTGGGAAGTATTTTGGAAGCAGGTATGACAATTGGGGATAATATATAAATAACCCAAAATAATCCTCTAAGTTCTTTTTATTTCAGTAATAATTTCCTACTAAATTCCATCTGTTTCCACTTTATTTTCAAAATCAGTAAAAGGAAGACAATTCCCAAATCTTTTGATCTACTTGTCTGACAACATCTGTTTTCTCAGTTTTATACTCATTTTTTTTTTTCGGTTTTATGTTCTGCTTTCAAAAAATTAAGTGCCAACAGAAGTCGGCTTTTTCATCAGATAGTAAAAAAGAGATATTAACTATAAAGCTGATATACACAGATCCTCAGAGCTAACAAGGCACTTACAGTTTACAAAGCGATTATCTCATTTGATGCTGACAACTAATAATAGCTAACAATTATGTGCATTGGCTGTAAATGAATACGGAACATTACTTGTTTTTAGAAATATGTAATCTTCAGAATGCTGTAATGCAGATGTGATTATTTGTTTTTACAGAAGACAGAATTGAAGCTCAGAAATGTTTGTTCCTTCTGTCACAAAACTCAGATTCCTCAGTCTTAGTTGCATATTGAAACATTTAGAAATTTATTTTCTTGACTATGCTGAATTAAATAATTCAGTGAGTTAATTCAAGGAAAGTGCATGGCTATTTCTGTGTTAAAATCAAATCGCATTTCCTTGTCTTGTAAATACACCTTGTTTTCAGTATTCCAAAGAAAATAATCATTACATAGTGGATAATAAAACATCACACACACCCATACACACACTGGAAAATACCTTAATTTGAAGATAACTTGAATGTCTTGAAGATTTAAATTTGTTGCTAGTAAAGGGAAGATGAGGTGTGAAGCATCCTGCAGTATTATCTCTCTGCAGTGGCTGCAGGAGAAGGAAGGATAAACCCCATTCATCAATCTGTGTTTCTCTTAAGTGGTAAAATCATGAACAGGGAGTTCGTGATTCTGACATGAATACAACGATGTGGATTAGATCACTGCAGCCAGAGGTGCAGAGTTGGGACATGTGCATCAATCAAGCTAGATTCTCCTCTGACCTGGCTGATAAGCCCCTGACCGCTTCACTGTCCTTGGTCTGGGGCAACCTAATCTATCTGCGCTTGGTGTGACTTAGGAACAGGCATCAGTGGGGGCATCCTATATGCGTTTAATGCCAGTTTTTGACAGAAGTA